>CM076573.1:671114691-671182902 GCA_034641835.2 Pinus albicaulis
ATATCAAGTGGTTAATCGATATCATTGAATCTAGGTAGTATTGTTATAATCAAAGCTGTTAATATCACTTGTATTGTGGGACCCTTACATTTAAATTAGATTGATTTTAACCTTGGTATTTACCTTAGTTTTAACTATCTAGATATTAATCCAATTTTTATGTTAGAGTTAAGATGGATGGTTAACACTTGGATATTTAAATATCCTTATATTTGAAATTTTAAATATTATTAAAGTAAACAAAAGTGTTAGTTAACAATGGGGAATAAGATATTCAGAAGGCTACGTTGTTCAATTTATTATATAAATTCATTCGATAAATCTAAATATCTAAAATGAATCTACTATGGGAAAGAGAAATATGCAAACTTGTAATAAATATATTCATCTTTCTAAAAGAAATAATAATTGAAGTTTATAGATTACCCAAGATTTACAAAGTAGAAGTTCACTCGTTTCACAATTTTGCTCCAAATCCTTAGGCCTAATTTAAAATTCTACCTTGAAATTCCCTTCTAAACCCCAAAATAAAAAATATTAGTTTTATTTTATTTGTGTTATGTTTTCAATTGGTTTTTTTATTTTATTTATACATAACTATATTTTTTGGGTTGAAATTATACTGATTACTAATTTTTTCATTAAGATTAATATTATATTAATTTTTTTACGTTAAATGTTAATTTTTACAAACATTTACACCTCAACATTTTTTTTTATACTAGGATGTAGAGTGTTTTTTGTCTAATAACATTGATGTTAATAACAATATCAATGATTGATGTTACCTTAATGATAACAATAACATTAAAATTAATATTAATAATAAGTAGTATTTAATATTTAACATTAAACTTAATATGAATTAAAAATTCATGGCATGCCAAAATTAAATCAAACATAAAAACGATAGAAGATAAATCCCACAACCCTATAGAGATCCTACAAAATTCTCTTGAAGAGCATGAGAAAAATCCCCTACCAAAGGAGATGATTGGTTCCCCTTAAGAATAAGCTAAATATGAAGCCCTGCCAGAAGATATTGATCTATGTGACACATGGCCGATCTCCCTTGCATAATATTTGCATGGAAATGATGTGACAAGCATGTCAACTCATGAGGCTATGATTCTGCATGAGGCCTATCTTTGAAGAAACCATTTGGGCTCAAGTTCATCAAAATCCACTCTTGTGATTTTAAGGATGTGTTAGGATATTCCGACATATAGGAATTATTTAAGTATAAGTTGGTCTAGCTAGAGTTTGGTAAAGTGTGTTTCTCTACTATGTACATTTGTAACTTATAATGCAATGGTCATGATATGTAGTGATCCGACGGTTCACTCTCTCCTCGGGATTATCGACACTTGATTTGTGGCTTAACACCTAATTGGTCCATGATCTCTATTTAAAGAGCATGGAGGGTCATTTGTCATGTAATCGTTTATGAGAGAAGCTTATGAAAATTTTCTTTCTTTCTATTAATAAATTTCCTAAAGTGGTCGCATTGGCTCAGGCCGTGGTCTATTTCCTTCTTTGAGGGTTTAAACTATGCCAAGTACTAGTGTGCTGAACATTTATTTGTTTGTGAGTAGTGACCTTTGGTGTTTGATCTATGGAACTTACCTTGTAAATGCTTACATGGTATCAGAGCTATTTTGATGGTCGCATCCGTTGTTGATCCAAATCCAAAGCCGGTTTAACTGCAAGTGACTACCATTTTTTAGATCTACTATTTTTGACCACTTTCAGGTGGGGATAACTGCTCTGTTTTGTCTCGAGCCTCTGCTATAGTGAGGAAGCTCTTTATTTTCATGCGAAAAGATTTTTGGTTGCCCAAGTTGTGTCATTTTAGATCTAGAGGTATAAAGCATTTTTTTTTACATTTATATTTATTAATCTCTCTGTTTATTTTAGTTTATAGCCTTTTTTATTGTCGGATATATACCCTCTACTTTGCGTTGTGTGTGATCTTGGTAAATCAGAAATAGAAAAATGATATTTTTCTACTACGTATGCTCTTTCCTCATGACTTTGTGTGATCTCGGGAAATCAGAAAAAAACGAGAAAAATAGATAGTTGTCGGTAGGACTAATCGGAAATATAACATTCTGGCATAAGGTTTGTAATTTTTTTTTTTTGCACAGATTGTGTTTTTTTTGTAGGAAAAAGCACGCACACTGAAGAGTAAAAAATAAAAAACCCCCTTCCTCCTTTCAAATAATTATAAAATACTTTTACTTTCTCTCTCTTGGTGTAAAGTTACTTTATGAGAATAGAGGTCTTGGGTTTAAGTCTCTTTCTCAAGATTTTTTTTCTAAAAATATTTCTGTTAAGTTACTTTTTCTTAAAAATCCTTTGGTAAGTTGCCGATTTTAAAAAGGGGGTTTAATTTAAAACGCACATGTAAAAGCAACATTGTAAAAGTCTCTCACTTATTTATAAAAGTGGGTCACATAATGTAGTTTTTTTTAAAAGTGAGATTATTGTATTAAGTTTGGAAAAGGGGGGAAGATTTTTTTTAAAAGTACAACTTCATCATCAACTTTCAACCTATCACGTAACTATTCGACGTCTGCTACAAATTTTTTCCAAAAAGGCATAACTTCTTCATCTGGAAGTCATTTTTAGAGCCGATTTTTTTGAGCTAGCCTAATTTTTTGAGATCTTTACATTGAAGTAGTTATTTTTAATATTTTCAACTTCATTTTTTTTTAAAATAGAAATTTCATGTCCAATTATTCTTAATAGCACCAATTATTTCTAGTGACTATCATACATGGTAGACTTACATACAATTAAAGGAATTTCTAGAATAGCTACATGAGAAGAATATAAACCTACCGATGGAGGTAAAGCTGCTAAATGGGAAAATAAACAAGATCAAGCATGAGAGTTCATAATAATATCCATTACTCAATATCTTATATTTCATATCCAAGAAATTGACTCCCCTGTCGAAGCTATGAAAAAGCTAAATATTGTTTTTGGCATTAAAAATGAAATCAGATCCCACCAGCTTGAAAATGAGTTTTACTTTGGACCCAAATAATTTCTCCTCTATTGAATATTTTTTTCCAAATTCAAAACCCTTAGAATTATTTTAGAATGTTGTAAGGTCAAAAAGGAAGATGGTAGCCTTTATCTATTCCATTATTGCTAAGCTTGGCCCTGCATACTCTATATTTGTTTCCCCTTTCCATTCCACTAGAGAAGCCCTCATTTATTAAGGAAAAACCTACACATCCCCCTCCTTTGATGCCTTTTGCGATTATTTAATAAGAGAACAATAAAAACTCTTACACCTTGGTCTTATTAATACTGGAATTTCCTTTAAGAAATCCTTAGTGGCCTAGCAACCACCATATCCAAAGAATCCTAAGAAGCACCATGCTAAAAATAATGGTCCTAAACCAAACAAAGGTCTTAAGTAATTTCAATCGCAAACTAAAAAAGCAACTCAAAAATTGATAAGGCAAATAAAAACAAAGGGAAGAAGACATATACATTGCAACTTGTGTAATCGTGATGGCCACGTAGAGTCAAAATGTTTTAAGAAGTTGGAAGCCTTGGAAGCAACAATGAAGAAGCACAACATAAATTTTGAGAACTCTTCAACTTCATCTTCAGGAATGGCACTTTCTTCTTGTGGTTGTCAAAAATCTAGATCTGGTTATGCATTTAATGTATCTTATTCTTCTCATTCTCATGAGTGGCTCATTGATTCTGGAGCCTCTTACCACATGGCCAAAAATAAAGCCATGTTTCTTCTTCAAATGATTGTAACACCAAAAACATTTATGTTGTTGATGATAGATCTCTTAGTGTTGTAGGGTCTACAGCCATTCATCTAGATAATGGTCAATTTAATGATGTATTATGTGTTCCTTCCTTGTCTTACAACCTTTTATCTGTTTATCTGATAACTCATTCAAGTGAAGGGAAAAAATATAATTCTCACTAAATGATGTTGTAATTAAGGACCTAAGAGATCTAAGACATATTTTACCTACTGGCATTGTTGATGATTCCACAAGGTTGTATAAGTTTGAATACTTTAGCTCATCATGTATTCCCTCCATTTTTTTTCTCATAATGATGAAGTGAGAAAACTTTAGAATGAGTGATTTGGTCACTTAAACTATCTCTCTCTTCAAAATCTATGTAAAGAAAATATGGTGATAGGTATTCCTATGGTATCTTGCAGAGGTTGTTTTTGTTCTAGATGTGTACTCAAAAAACATCATTGGCATAGTTTTGAAAATCGTGCCTCTTGGCACGCTTCAACCCCTTTGCAGCTTGTGCACAGTGATTTATGTGTTTCAATTCTAGTTGTTTCTTTCTCTGGCTACAAGTACTTCTTAGCATTCATTGATTCTTTTTCCAAAGACACTTGGGTATACTTCTTAAAAATCAAGAGTAAATTTTTTAACATGTTATTTTCCTTTAAGGCCTTTGTTGAGAAACAATCTGGACATCACATTATTAAGTTAAGATCTTACAATGGAGGAGAATATGTTAAAAAAAAATTTATCCAGTTTTTCACTAAGCATGGAATTCAATTGGAACATACTCTTCCGTACACTCCACAACAAAATGGTGTAGCTGAAAGGAAGAATCACACTCTAAAAGAAATGGATAATTGTATGATTAAATATAAAGGACTTAGTCTTAATTTTTGGGGAGAAGTAATTAACTGTGAAAATTACATAGTAAATCGCACTCTTACTAAGGTTTTAGGGAATATATTTCCAGAAGAATCCTGGAGCTAAATCAAACCAGATGTAAGTCACTTTCGTGTTTTTGGAGGTGAAGTTTGGGCCCATATTCAAAATGTGAAACATAAAGCCTTAGAACCTAAGAGTGAAAAATACATTTTTGTCGGATATTCTGAAGATGTCAAAGGATATAGATTTCTGCAACCAAAATCTAAAAATGTAATCATTAGAAGATATGTAAAACTTGATGAAAATATATCATCCTGCGAGCCTAGCTCGACGGGTGTGCCACCTTTGGCCTCCAAGCCTTATTCGGCATATGTGCCACCTTTCTCTATCTCTTCTATTTTTGAAAACATTCCTTCTAGTTCAGATGATGACAGGGAGGATAAAAATCCTCCTCCATCTCCTCTAGATATTACTCTAGCTCCATAGCTTCCAAGATGGGTCCGCTCTACTTGGGATGCAGTAGGTTCTCTTGGAGGTGACCCTACAGATCAACGTCGTACACATTCTAAGTTCAAAAGAGCATCTTCCTTATTGGCTCAAGTTCTAGAAAATCCTGATCCAGACACCTTTGAAGAAGCTCCAAGTCATCCAAATTAGGATGCATCTATGAATGAAGAATATAATTCCTTATTGGCAAACGATACTTGGGATCTTGTTTATGTTCTAAAGGGAAGAAAAATTTCCAGATGAAAATGGGTTTACAGAACAAATTTTGGACCAGATGGAAAAGTGCAGAAACATAAAGCTTGTCTTGCTGCTAAAGGATTTTATCAAGTTGAAGGCATTGACTATAGTGAAACCTTCTCCCATGTTGCCAAAATGAATTCTATATGCCTTTTTCTTTCCCTTGCCGCCTCCTTTGAATGGTAAGTCCATCATATGGATGTTAAATCTTCCTTCTTACATGGGGATTTACATGAATAAATCTAGATGGAACAACCCCTTAGCTTTATCAAAAATTACTCTAGCCTTGTTTGTCGCCTTAGGAAGTCTCTTTATGGTCTCAAACAAGCCCCTCGGGTTTGGTATACCAAAATGGACAATTTTCTCTTAGATAATGGCTTTTCTAGATGTCATTCTGACAACACTATTTACACCAAGAAAGTGAGTAAGTCCTTAATCATCTTTGTTCTTTATGTTGATGATCTTATCCTCACTGGTAGTGATCCCCACCATATAAACCATGTGAATTCTAGCCTCAAAAATAAGTTTGAAATAACAGACTTAGGACACTTGCATTATTTCCTTGGTCTTCAAGTATTCCAATCCAAAGAAGGCATTACCCATTATCATTCCAAGTACGCCTGTGATCTTCTTCACCACTTTCACATGGAAGATTGTAATCCAAACCCTTCTGCCTCTTAGTTTGGATTCAAGCTTTTAGTCACTTGTACTACCCCTAAAGTTGATGCTACTTTATACCTTGAACTTATTGGTAAAGTTCTGTATTTAACCCATATGTATCCTAACCTTTCCTTTCTCGTTGGTCTTGTTTCTCGGTTTATGCGCAAACCTCATGAAAGTCAGTGGAAATCAGCTAAAATAATACTTCGATATATTAAAGGTACAATTCAGTTTGAGATTCATTATAGTGCATGAGCATATCCATTGTTGATTGGTTTCACTGATTCTCTTTCGGCTGGTGACCCTGATGATCGAAAGTATACTACAGGTCATGTATTCACTCTTGTTTTAGGACCTATTACATGGCACTTTAAGAAAAAAAGTTTTATCTCTCTCTCTTCGATAGAAGCAGAGTATCCTGGTGTCATTGAGGCCAGAAAGGGAGCCCTGTGGCTTCGTCAGATCCTAATATAATTTGGTCTTCATTAGCATCATGGAACTACACTTTGGTGTGATAATCAGAGTGACATTCAGTTATGCAAAGATGCAGTTCAGCATCAGTGCATGAAACACATTGAGCTACACATACACTTCATCAGAAAGCTCATTCATGATCATGTTCTCGAGGTGCAGCATTGTTCAACCAATGATTAAGTTATTGATATCTTTATAAAGGCTCTCACAGAAGCGAAGTTTACCAAAATTTGATCTATGCTTAGAGTTCAGGAAAGTTATTATGAAGGGGGGATAGACTCTAATGTCTCCTTCCTTCTCCTATTGTGTCACCTTTGTAAATCCTTCATTCCTACCCCATGTTTTTCTTAATGGGGGACATTAGGATATTCTGACACATAGTAAATAGTCTCCTATTGTGTCACTTTTATAAATCCTTCAATCATATCCCAATTTGTTCTTAAGGGGGTATGTTAGGATATTCCTACACATAGGAAATATTTAAGTATAACTTGGTCCACCGTAGTGTTAGGTAAAGTGTGTTTCTTTACTATGTACATTTGTAGACTATAATCCAATGACCACAATATGTAGTGATCCGACGGTTCACTCTCTCATTTGTATTACCGAGACTTGGTCCATGATTTAACGCCCGATTGGTCCATTATCTCTATTTAAAGAGCATGGAGGGTCATTTGTCCTGTAACCATTTATGAGAGAAGCTTATGTAAATTTTCTTTCTTTATATTAATAAATTGCTTGAAGTGGTTGCATTGGTTCAAGTCGTCGACTGTTTCCCTCTTTGAGGATTTTAACCACATAAAATACTGTTGTACTAATCTGTGATATATTTATGAGCTATGAACTTTGGTTTTTTATCTAAGGAAATTACCCTCTAAATTCCTATAGTATGGATTTAAAGGCAGTCTCTAGGAGAGATAAAAAAATAAAAAAGAACAGTTTGTAAGAAAAATATGTCACGAATTTAAGAAGAAGGTGAACAATTATTCAACTCCAAGAAATTCATGAAAATTTTAATGAAATTTACCCACTTCAAATCTTGAATCCTTAGACTTCGATGTTTTTATGATTATGGTAGTATTTTTTTTATTTTCTATTCTTTGGAAGAAGCCTAAATTAAAAATCATATTAAAAATAAAGAAAAATAAAAATATGGAGAAGCATATTCACATATAAAAGTAAAATAATGATAAAACTTTAAAAAAAAACATCATATAGAAGGTTAAAATAAAATATGTGATGTTTCATCAAGAGAGATGAGAATATCTCATGATAAAATGTAAAACAATAAATATTGAAATATTGTCTATTATTTTTTATGTTCACTAATGACTCTTTGTAATATACCTCCATTACTACTACAAGAAAAGAAAAAATATATTATCATTACTTGAGCATGAGAAGCATGATCTTATTCGTGTGTGTGCGTACGTTCCATTGAAAATTACTACAACATGTCGCCTCTCAAATATTTAAAGGATTACTTTAGTGCTATGAGTATTTAAAAGGATGGGTTTTTAACTCTAACCCACGAGTTTAATAATAATTATTCAAACATCATTTAACCTTCCTACTATTTTTACTTGTATGTATTCACTACATAAGGAAATTATTTCATCCCTCCACTTTAATAAAACTTTAGATACACGTGTGGATTTATGTAATGGAATAGGTTGTCCTTGTACCTCTTTCCACAAGTTACCCCTTTATTGCATATGACGATTGTAAACATGTCGGTAAGTGAGTTAGGGGTTTTGGTGGCATTACAAGTGGACAAATATGATGTAACATGGTGATTAGATGGTGATCATGATCCCTTAAACCATCTACAAGACTGACTACCCCTTGTAGGATTCGACATTTGGAATTGTTGAGGTTTGGTGTATAGTTTTCTCATGGAAGTCTAGGGTTTTTCTCTGGAACTCATCCTCTTTGATGAAATTTTAGCCCTCAAACCCTTCACAAGGAAATTTTTACAACGACCTTTGACATATAACCTTCTAATGGCTTTCTGGTCTTCATGTCACCATATTGCTATGGGGTTAATTAAATTAGGTCCTTTGGATTTCTATTTACCCATTTTCCTTTGGGGTTAAGTATACATCTTGTAGACATCATGTTTAATAATAGATGTTTTGGTAACTACAGGTTCTTCAAAATACTAAGGAAAAACAAATAGATTGATATTAATATAATGTCAGATTTGTATCATATTCTATAGTTTTGTTCACTATGATTTGTATGTGTGAATACTCTGAAAAACTATAACTCTACGTCTCTAGTAAGTATAATTTCTAATTTTTGGTTACTAGGTTTCTATTGTGTAAGAGGGTTCCCTCGTTTATTGTTTCCAAGGGATTATAATTACAAATTACTCATAGTGTTTCTATATCTGTAGGTAATATGAGGAAATTCATGCTCCAAAATTCATACAGCTTCCTCTAAAGTCATATTTACCACAAGTTTTCTTCAAATAAGGGTTTCTCCTCTTGTCACATTAGAGTGAGTGTTAACTGCATTATTACATTCTATATTACATGATCATTCTATCATATTTGGTTCATAGAAATATATTTCCATTTTTTCCTCTTTTTATAATTCTAATATGAGGGTTACTAACTCCTACATTTGCTTGAAACATCGATGGCTCCAAGCTAACATTAAAAAATATTTAGTGTGATCCCTCCCTTCAGAGTCACAATTGTTACCACGTAAAAATAATAACTCTTACAAGCTAATGGAAAATTCCCTTATCCTTGAGTGTTTTACTGAGTTTTAGAAAAAAAATTCTCGTTAATTTACCTTTAGTGTATTTGGTTATTTTTTTCGGAACACCTTGCTTATTCAAATATTTTACTGTAACTGAACTCGATAATTTATTATCTATATATAATGGTTATTTATAGTCCCTTTAAACTGAGTATTGATATATGATATTTGGCTATAAAATTTCTAATATCCAAATAAGAGATGTTTCATTGAGTAATTTTGTTTGGGTTTTCAATCTATGAGGGGAAGATTAAATTTATTTTTATAGGAATTAAGAGTATTTTCCTATTTAAATCCTCATACATTTACCAAGCATGTCATTCCATAAAAAATGGAACCCTCATCGATGTGGCTTTAGCACTAGAAAGTAGTTCATGTATTATATTTTTTTTTCCTCCGCTATAGTTCAGTTGATTTAATTCTAAGTTTATGTTAAAAATGATTTGAAAACATGGTAACCCCTCCATTATAAACCATAGCTCATGTAATTTTTATTTATTTTCTTTTTATTTTCCATAGGTACTCTTCCATCGAAGCCTTGCAAACAACCAAAGGTATACTCATCTATAAATTTTCAATTAGATAAACATGTTCATGACTCAAATATTTAAAGCATGTATGAACATATATTTTGATTTGTTTGGTTGTTCCAGGTTTGAAATATAAATCCTCACTCTAGAATTATCTTGAGTGCTATAACCTTCTCCTCCGAGTACAAAGTTGATGAAAGATCTTATATATAAGCAAAGGATATTTCCATTTTTTCAAAACCCACAACGACTTGTTTCGATGCATTTGTTTAGAACTAATGTTGGGTGTGGAGCTTGACTATCTTCATTATTTTTCAGAGGTTTTTTTTTTCTGTCATGATGGATCCTTTCTACTAATGAGGTGGCAACATTTCCCATATGATCGCTATCAAAGAGATCCAAGGGAGAGCGGTGAAAAATTTATGAGACCCCCTTGACAGGGGTTAGGGGGTAGTTCCCCTAAATTTAAAAATAGATGAAAATTTTTCCTTCAAAATATTGTAATTTCATAGACAATCTAGGGCATTAATTAGGCAGATGATGTGATAGTAGAAGTTATGTTGATTTAGGAATTTTTTTCTTAGAATGAAACCCTCAGTTTATATGAGGGAATTGTATTGTGGTTGTGTATTATTATTTTGAATGATAAAGGGAGAGGAGATAGTGTGAGAGAGAAGAGGAAATTACAGAGGGTATGGTCTAGGTTGTATCTCTTCATTTTTCTAGATAATATAAAAGGGAGGACTGGTTGTTTCTTCATGGAAATAGCCTAAATTGGGTGAACCACACATATCTATGTCTCTCTTGTTTTATTCGTTGCTTCGTTTTTGTTTCCACAATATTTTTATGTGTTTCATTTCTCTGTTAATTAATTTATAATAACCAGTATTAGAGTTGAAGGTGTATTTTGCTGAGAAACTCACAGGAGAGAAAGATTCCTTGTTCGAGTGGGAGTAATGGTCGAACATGGTATATTTAGGGTCAAGAAATTTAATGACTAAAACTAGGAGTTGTGAAAGATGCAACTGAAATATTATCTGTATGAGAAAAATATGTACCTACGATTGAGAATAAACTCAAAGAAGCCAACAAGTTTGAAGTATGAAGAATGGGAAATTCTTGAAAGAAAGGCACTAGGAACAATACGATTGTGTCTGGCAACGTCATTGGCATTTAACATTTAAAAGGAAATAACAACAAAAGGTTTAATGGCGGCATTAGCCAAACTATATGAAAATCTATTTGCCTCAAATAAGGTATTTATTATAAAGTGTATATTTAATATGAATGCCTCACAAGGTGGATTTTTTGTTGATCATTCAAATGAATCTAACACGGTTACTAGTCCGTTGAGTTTTCTACATTCAATTTTTTATGATTAATTTAGTGCTCTATTATTTTTGTGTTGATTTCCAGAAAGTGGGAATGGATTATTCATGGCTATTAGTTACTTCATATCTAGATCTGTTACTTTAAAATTTGATGATGTTTTTGGACCTATCATTAGCGAAGAAATGTGAAGCAACGACTTAGGGGAGACAACAGGTAATGTTTTTACTAAAAAGACAAGAGGAAGAAAATTGTAGAGAGAAAAGAGCACATGACATCACAGTAAGTCAAGGAAAGGAAGATTCATGTCCAGTTCGGGGATAGTTTGCTAGAAATGCAGGAAGAAAGGACAGTTTAAGAAACACTATAAATCTCAGAGGGGAAAAGGAGATGGAAAATAAAGGGGACAATTATGAAGCGAATGTGACATGTGATGTGTGTCAAGATGATTTAATTATTTCAATGGTTAATATTATTAAATCATGGGTGTTATATTCATGGGCCTCATTCCACGGCTCACCTAATAGGAAACATTTTCAAGGCTATTTTTAAGGAGATTTTGGACAGGTTCATCTGGATGATGATAAACCCTGTAAAATCATTGGAATGGGTAAGTTTTTTATAAAGAAACAAAATGGAAACCAATAGATTTGAAAATAGGTATGTCATGTGCCATATCTAAAGGGAAATCTAATTTCAACAACGTAATTGGGAGGTCAAGGATGTGTAACTACTTTTACAGAAAAACCAGGGAGGTCAGTAAAGGAGCCCTAGTAATAGTAAAAGGAGAAAATATTGGTACATTTTATTTATGCAATGGTATTTCTAATTATGTTAATTATTTATCATACACATGAATATATATGGTACTATGTCATCATAGGCTCGTGCACATGAGTTAAAAGGGGATGTAAATTATTCACTCAATAATTTTTTTGCAAGGTTAGAAGCATGTTAATTTGGATTTTTGTGAAAATTGTGTTTATGAAAAACAGAACTTAGGTCAAATTTCTTGGATTTGGGATGGAAAAAAAGAGTGAAAAAATAGAGCTTGAGCATACATATGTATGGGGACCTACTCAACTATCATCTCTCAGTGTATCTCTCTATTATGTTACCTTTATCGATGATGCAACTAGGAAAACTTGGATTTATAGTATTCAGAATAAATATGATGTATTTGATACTTTCAATAAATGTAAAGATTTGGTTTAGAATGAGACAGGAAAGAAGTTTAAATGTCTCAAATCAGACAATGGAGTTGAATACAACAAAAAATAGTTTGATAACTATTGTTCAAAGCATGGAATTCATAGAGAGATGATAGTTCCAAGAACACCATAGGAAAATGGCGTGTCAGAAAAGATGAATAAGACAATCATGGTGCGTACAGGGTGCATGAGATTTCATTTAGGATTTCTCTTACATTTTTGGGTAGATAATGTATATATTTATATCATAAAAAAAGGACCTTCAAGTTCTTTGGGTCGTGGTATTCTTGAGGAGGAATGGACAGGTAGAAAGGTAAACTACTCATTTTTAAATACTTTCATTTTTGAAGCCCTTGTCCACATTAATAAAGAAAATATAATAAAGCTCAAATAAAAATAAAATAAATGTACCTTTATTGGATATGGTGTTAATGATTTTGGTTATCGTTTATGTGATTATGAAAATCACAAAATAATTTCGAGTAGAGATGTCATATTTAATGAAAAGGTCTTGTAAATGGACCACATGCATGGAAAGAAACATGAAAATGAAAAAAAATAATACGTAGTGCTTGATGAGATCACAGAAAAAGTAAATGCACCTGATAGGGAAATCTTTAGGGGCTAATATATGCAAGTGGGCCAATTTTCCATGTCTTTTCCAAAAAAAAATTCGTTAATTTCTAGTTCTACAAATTATTTGCACAAATTTTATAGTACAACATACTTTTACCTTAAAAAATGCCAAAATTTTATATAGAGTCTATATAAAATTAATATAAATTTTAATACCTTAAAAAATTGTAGGAATTTATAGGGTAAGTTCCGTAGATCAAAAACCAAAGGTCACCACTCACAAACAGATCACAAATCAGTACACCAGTATTATCACATGGTTAAAACCCTCGAAGAGGGAAAGAGTCCACGGCCTGAGCTAATGCGGCCACTTCAAGAAGTTTATTAATATCAAAAGAAAAGTTACATGTGTTTCTCTCATAAACGGTTACCGAACAAATTACCCTCTATGCTCTTTAATTAGAGATCATGGACCAATCAATTTTTAATCCACGGATCATGTCATTAATACCGAGGAAAGAGTGAATCGTTAGATCACTACAAATCATGACCGTCGGATTATAAGTTACAAATGTACATAGTAAAGAAACACACTTTACCAAACTCTACAATAGACTATGTTATTCTTAAATATTTTATATGTGTCAGAATATCCTAACATCCCCCCTTAACAAACAACTTAGGATAGTATTGAAGGATTTACCAAGGTGACACAAAAGGAGACTATTTCCTATATATCTAAATATCCTAACATACCCCCTTAAAAACAAATTGGGATAGGATTGAAGGATTTAAAAAGGTGACACAATAGGAGAAGGAAGGAGGCATAAAAACCTATCCCCCATTATTGATAAATTTACTGAACTCCAAGCATGGATCGAAGTTCGGTAAACTTCGCTTCTGCAAGAGCCTTTGTAAAGATATCGGCTACTTGATCATTGGTTGGACAATACTACACTTCAAGAACACAATCATGAATGAGATTTCCGATGAAGTGTATGTGGAGATCAATGTGTTTCATATGCTGATGTTGAATTGGATCTTTACATAGTGGAATGGCACTCTGATTATCGCACCAAAGTTTAGTTTTATGTTGTTGATGAATACCAAATTTAGATAGTATCTGATGAAGCCACATGGCTTCCTTGCTGGCTTCAACTACACCGCAATACTCTGCTTCTGCTGAAGAAAGAGAGATGGCACTTTTTTACTTACAAGACCAAGTAATAGGTCCTGAACAAAGAGTGAATACATATCCTGCAGTAGACTTTCGATCATTAGAGTCACCAGCCCAATTAGAATCAGTGAAACCAATCAAAAATGGACATGCTCCTGCACTGTAATGAATCCCGAACTGAACTATACCTTGAATATATCAAAGTATTATTTTAGCTACTTTCTAGTGACTTTCATGAGGTTGGTGCATAAACTGAGTGACAAGACCAATGGAAAAGGAAAGGTCAAGATGGGAATGGGTTAGATATAGAATTTTACCAACAAGTTGATGGTATAAGGTGGCATCAACTTCAGGGGTAGTAAAAGTGACTGAAAGCTTGACTCCAGACTGAAAAGGAAAAGGGGCTGGCTTACATTCTTCCATGTGAAAGTGGTGTAGAATATCACAGGCATACTTGGACTGAGATAGGTTAATACCTTCTTTAGATTGCAAGACTTGAAGACCAAGGAAATAATTCAAGTGCCCTAAGTCTGTCATTTCAAACTTATTTTTGAGGCTAGACTTCACATGGTTGATATGGTTTGGATCACTACTAGTAAGGATAACATCGTCAACATAAAGAACACAGATGGTGAAGGACTTACCTACATTCTTGATGTAGATAGTGTTGTTAGAATTACACCTAGAAAAGCCATTATCTAATAGAAATCTATCTATTTTGGCATACCAAGCTCGAGGACCTTGTTTCAGACCATAGAGAGACTTCCTAAGGTGGAAAACAAGGCTGGAGTAATTTTGGATAAAGCCAGGGGGTTGTTACATGTATATTTCTTCATGTAAATATCCATGTAAGAAGGCAGATTTAACATCCATATGATGGACTTCCCATTTAAAGGAGGCAACAAAGGAAAGAACAAGGTAGATAGAATTCATTTTGGCAACAGGGGAGAAGGTTCCAGTATAGTCAATGCCTTATACTTGTTGAAATCATTTAGCGACAAGACGAGCTTTATGTCTATCCACTTTTCCATATGGTCCAAATCGGGTTTTGTAAACGCATCTGCATTTGACAAGTTTTCTTCCTTTTGGAATAGGAACAAGATCCCAAGTATTGTTTGCCAATAAGGAACAATAATCTTCATTCATAGCTTCATCCTAATCTGGATGACTAGAGGATTCTTCAAAGGTTTTTGGATCAGGATTTTCTGGAACTTGAGCCAATAAGGAAGAGGCTCTTTCAAACTGAGAACGTGTATGTCGTTGATCGGCAGGGTCACTTGTAAGAGAATGTGCTGCATCTCGAGTAGTGCAGACCCACCTTGGAAGTTGTGGAGTAAAAGGAATAATTTCAAGAGGTGGAGGAGGATTTTCATCCTTGCTTTCATCATCTGGAATAGAAGGAATGCTATTAAAAGTATAAGAGAGAGAAAGAGAGTTGGCACATATGCCGAATCAGGCTCGCAGGCCAAAGGTGGTACACTCGCCGAACTAGGCTTGCTGGCCGATATTTTTTCTTCAAATTTTACATCTCTTCTAATGATTATATTTTTGGATTTTGGTTGAAGAAGTCTATATCCTTTGACATCTTCAGAATATCCAACAAAAATGCATTTTTCACTCTTAGGTTCTAAGGCTTTATGTTTTGCATTGGGAATATGGGCCCAAGCTTCACTTCCAAAAACACGAAAGTGACTTACATATGGTTTGATTGAGCACCAAGCTTCTTCTGGAGTTATATTCTTCAAAACCTTAATACGAGTTTGATTTAATATGTAATTTTCATCGTTAATTTCTTCTGCCCAAAAATTGGGACTAAGTCCTTTAGATTGAAGCATACAATTAGCTATTTCGTTTAAGGTGTGATTCTTCCTTTCAGCTACGCCATTTTGTTGTGAAGTATATGGAATGGTATGTTGCAATTGAATACCATGATTAGTGCAGAAGTTGATAATTTTTTTGTTAAAATATTATCCTCCATTGTCTTATCTTAACTTAAGAATTGGATGTCCAGATCATTTCTCAAAAAAGGCCTTTAAGGCCAAGAAAATGTTAAAAAATTCACTCTTGAGTTTTAAGAAGTATACCTAAGTGCGTCTAGAAAAATCATCTTTGAAAGTTAGGAAATATTTTCAACCAGAGAAAGAAACAACATGAAGTGGACCACATAAATCACTATGCACAAGTTGCAAAGGGGCTGAAGCGTGCCAAGAGGCACGTTTGTCAAAACTATCCCAATGATGTTTTTCGAGTACACATCCGGAGAAAACACCATCTCAGCAAGATACCATAGGAAGACCTGTCACCATATTTTCTTTACATAGAGTTTGAAGAGAGTGATAGTTTAAGTGACCAAATTGCTTATGCGAAACTTTGCTCACTTCATCATTATGAGCAACAAAAACCGAGGGAAAACACGATGACCCAAAATTGTCAAACTTATACAACCTTGTGGAATCATCAGCAATGCTAGTAGCTAAAATATGTCTAGGATCTTTGAGGTCCTTGATTACAAGATCATGAGGTGATAATTCTACTATTTTCCCTTGACCTAAATGAGTTATCTAATAAACAGAGAGAAGGTTGCATGACAAGGTAGGAACACATAGTACATCATTAAATTGACCATTATCTAGATGAATGGTTCCAGATCCTACAACACTTAGAGATCTATCATCACCAACATAAATATGTTTGGTTTTAGAGTCATTTAAAGAAGAAAACATGGCTGCATTTTTGGCCATGTGGTAAGAAGCTCCAGAATCAATGAGCCACTCATGTGAATGAGAAGAAGAATATACATTTAATTCATAAGCATATCTTGAAGCTTGACAACCACAAGAAGAAAGTGTCATTCCTGAAGATGAAGGTGAAGAGTGCTCCAAATTGATGTTGTGCTTCTTCATTGTTGCTTCTAAGGCTTCCATCTTAAAATATTTGGACTCTATATGGCCATCACGATTACAAAAATTGCAATTTCTATATGTCCTCTTCCCTTTGTTTTTATTTTCCTTATCATTTTGGTGAGTTGCGTTTCAACTTGCGGCTGAAATTGCTTAGGACCCTTATTTGGTTTCGGACCATACTTTTTGTGATACTGCTTCATGGGATTCTTTTGATATGATTGCTATTGGGATGCTAAGGCTTTCTTAGAAGCATTTCTAGAAGTGATAAGAACAAGGTGTAATATATTTTCTTGTTCTCTTATCAAAGAATCATAAAAGGCATCAAAAGAGGGGTTCTTGTAGGTGGTTCCTGAATAAATGATGGCTTCTCTAGTGGAATGGAAGGTGGAAAAAAATATAGAGTATGCAGGGAAAAGCTTAGAAAGAATTCAATAGATGAGGCTACCATCTTCCTTTTCTAGCTTACAACCTTCTAAAAGAAGTCTAAGAGTCCTAAATTTGGACAAAAAATATTCAATAGAGGAGAAATTATTGGGGTCCAAAGTAAGCACCTCATTTTCAAGCTAGTGGGCCCTGATTTGATTTTGAATGCCAAAAAAAGTATTTATATTTTCTAGCGCTTCATGAGGGGTGTCAATGTCAAGGATATGAAATCGATGATATTGAGCAATGGACATTCCTATCAACCCTAATGCTTGATCTTGTTTATTTTCCCATTTAGTGACTTTATCATCATCAAAAGGTTATTCTATAAATTCCTTTACTTCTAAGTATAGCTACCATGTGAGGTAGCCATTGGAAATAATTAGTGTTGTTAAGAATAATCGGGCATGAACTTTCCATTTAAAAAAAAAGAAGCTGAAAATAACTGCTCCAATGGAAATAACTCGAAAAATTAGGCTGATTAAAAAAAAAACGGCTCGAAAAACGACTTCCAGATGAAGAAGTTATGCCTTTTAGAAAAAACGAGTTGTAGATGCCAAATAGTTATGGGAACGGTTTGAAATTTGATGATGAAGTTCAACTTTAAAAAAAAAACCTGGCTCTTTAACAAAAATATTTTTACAAAACAAGCTTTAGAAAGAAACTTGAACCTAAGACCTCTATTCTTATAAACTAACTTCTCACGAAGTGAGATAGTAAAAGGATTCTGTAATTTTTTGAAAGGAGGAAGGGGTTTGTTTTTTTTATTCTGACTCTTTGGTGTGCGTGCCTTTTCCTACACAAAAAAACAAAAATCCGAGCAAAAAAAAAATGAAATGAAAGTCTTATGGCAGAATGTTAGATTTTCGGTTAGCCTTACCGACGACTATATATTTTTTCACTATTTCTGATTTCACGAGATTGCATAAAGACACAAGGAAAGAGCATATGTAGAAAAAAATCCCTTCCTCCTATTTCTGATTTGCGGAGATCACATGTAGCACAGAGCAAAGAGCATACACAGAGAAGAGGGTATAGATCTAACAAATAAATAAAACCTAAAACTGAAATAAACAGAGGGAACAAAAACAAGCAGAACTATTAACAAATATAACTGAAAAATAGATACTTTATACCTCCAAATCTAAACAGTCATAACTTGGGAAATTGGAAACCTTTTCTCCTGAAACGAAAAGAGTTCCTCACTATAATAGATGCTCCAAACACAATAGAGAAGTTCTGCAAGCCCAAAATTGTTTAGAAATAGTAGATCTAGAAAACGACAGTCGCATGCAGTCAAACCGGCTTCAGATTTTGATCAACTACGGATGCAGCCCTCAAAATAGCTCTCATACCATGTAGGAAATTATAGGGTAAGTTCCGTAGATCAAAAACCAAAGGTCACTGCTCACAAACAGATCAGAAATTAGTACACCAGTATTATCACGTGGTTAAAACCCTCGAAGAGGGAAATAGTCCACGGCTTGAGCCAATGCGGCCACTTCAAGAAATTTATTAATATAAAAAGAAAAGTTACATATGTTTCTCTCATAAACGGTTACCGGAAAAATGACCCTCCATGCTCTTTAAATAGAGATCATGGACCAATCGGGTGTTAAGCCATGGATCAAGTGTCGTTAATACAGAGGAGAGAGTGAACCGTCGGATCACTACAAATCGTGACCGTTGGATTATAAGTTACAAATGCACATAGTAAAGAAACACACTTTACCTAACTCTACATTAGACTAAGTTATTCTTAACTATTTTCTATGTGTCGGAATATCCTAACAAAAATCATTTCCAAACATTTTACTAATTTCATATTATGTAATAGCGAAATTTGCTATTTTTTCTAAAAATAAAAAATAAATTTCCATCCTTAAAATTTTCCATGGTGCATGAAAATCATAATTATCGGCAACCAGAACAATAAAAAATCCCCAAAAATACCATAAAGTGGTGTTGAAAGATCTACCAGGATAATGTGACACCATCAATGAAACACTCCCTCATTATATTATGTATTGTTGGCTGATTTTAGTGAACCAATGTAACAACCTTGGTTAAAAATCCACATAAAAATATATAATACCAAGGTCATGGGACACATATTGAAAGTTAAATGGTGGGAAAAAAATCTTATTGGATTTCAATTGTCTTTATTATCTCTAAAGGAAATTGACAAAAGCAATGTAAAAGGCTTTGTAAAGGCATGAGGCCTTAATTGGAATTTTATTTAGCAAAATAATGGAAAATGGGAGAAACCAAAGGTGAAAGGTCACATGTTGCATGTGAGGAGCAAAATGGAGGAGAATAATGGAAAATGAAGAAAAAAGTGGTTTCAAAAATAAAAATGCTTCTGAGATTCAGTTCATGGCTTTTGTCCAGTGCAATTTTGGAGCTCTCATTATTCTCTCTCTCTCTCTCTCAAACTCTTGGATACTTAGAATTTTCGCGGATCACTCATGGACGGCATGTCAGACTTGGATATTTAGAGCAAGAAGGAAAATTAAGAGAAGGAAAGTGCAAGAGGACATCAGGATAAAAAACTATAATGGGTTTTGAATGCAGGTATCGAGTTGCATGTTTGTTTTCCTCACTAGTTTCGACATGCATGGTGTATGCATGTGGTTTCGTGGTCATGATCTATCATTGGCATGGATGATTTCATGGATTGAGAATGGATTTTCCTAGACTTTCCATTTCTTGAATAGCCATGGTGTTCTGGGTTCCTTTTCATAGTTTTTTTCTCGTTTCTCCTGTTCCTTTAGCTATGGGTTGAGTTAATAGTTCCTGGAGCCTTGATTGGACAATGCTCTAGAGTTTGGCAGAAATATGTGGGTTGAATTACTAGTCTTGGAGCCTTGGTTGGGAAAACGCTCTAGAGCCCTAGGTGGGTTTAGTGACTAGTCCTAGAGCCTTGGTTAGACAAACGCTATAGATCCTTAAAAAATCTGGGGTTGAGTTACTATACTTGATTTTTTGGTTGGAAAAAACACTCTAGAGACCTAGACAGCTTGGGTGGTGACCAATCTGGTGACGGTTGGGATGTCTAACTGTGAGGTGGAATCACTAGTTTAGGGTTGAGGTGGTTTTGCCTCTACAAGTCCTCATTTTTTTTTATGGATCTATTTCATGAGATCCCACATTCATGCTTGGAATATGGCATGGGGGTGACTGGATAAAGAGATAATTTTCTCAGGCATGTCTATGGTCAAGTGGCACGTGCAGGTCCCACATTTGGTTGCATTTTTCTTATGGAAATAAGAGTTTTTTTCCTATTTTATAGATGGGTAAATATGTTTGTTATTCTGTGGATTTTATGGATGTTATGTTCTTGTCATTTCTTTGATTTATATGTTGGTTATGAATGTGTTTTATGATGATTATGATGTATGTATATCATCATGTTTTGATTCGTAAATGAATGGAAAATGTCTATATGCCTAACTAGATGATAGTGTAGTTAATGTGATGAGGCAAAAACACTTCTTAGCAATTCTAAGATAAGTATGAGACTGTTATGCTCAATTTTTTATTTAAGCCTATAAATTAAATATTTGTGACATGTTTGAAAAAATTACTATCATGGGTAGTAGGGGTCCAGTCAATTCCTTGTTCATGTGTTTCCTTCTGGATTGTTATTTAATTTTTATATTTCATTTATGAGCTTGTCATTGAGTTCTAGGTAGTGACATGGGCTTTGCGCCTGAAAAAATGACTCAAATCTCGGGGACGCTGGCACAGGTATATGGGAAACAATTCCTATAAGCACACATGCTCATGATGTGGGAGCTTCGAGAGCCTCCCAGATGCACCCTTTCCCATATGAAGGGGGTGTCTAGGGGTCAAATAGTCTAAAAGCTTAGTGGGACCCAAGGGCTAGATACTTTACTGGTTGGAATGGATCCTGGTAGTTTTTCTACTAATTTGGAAGGTTTGTTTGCTTTGTTTCCATTTATTCCACCTTGTTAAGGTCACCTAGGAGGTTGAATCGGATCATATTAACTCTTCATCATTTGTTTACCCGTTTGGCAAGTTACTTGGGTAGATGTGGAAGGAGGGTGTTATAGAGTGGTACGAAAGCATGGTTCAACCCTTGGACTCGTGGGTGGTGTGTGATGGTCATAAATTCTTATCTCTTGCACATTTGTTAATCATCCTTATGTTCTATATGTGTGTTGCATATGCATGGTGTCAGTCATGGTTGTAGTGATGTCGCAATGTGAAAGAGGATGTTGTTGTTGTAAAGTATGTCGTCGTCAGTGTGTGATTGGTTATGCATTTAATGTCTTTATCATGCATACATGTTGATTTCATATGTGTCTATTATGCTTGTGTTCTATGTGCTTGTTGCATATGCATGGTGGTGATCATTTTTGTAGTTGTGTCACCATGTGGAAGTTAATGGTGTTATTGTTGGATTATATCGGCATGCGTACATGCTAGTTATGCATTTTCTATGCATGTCAGTGGCTATATGTTGTTATGCATGAATTTTCATGGTTAAGGTTGTTGTCTGTGAGGTGATTGTAGGAATTTTAGGTCATCATGATGTTGATGTGTTGGTTGAGATAGAGAAGTAGATGCATATCATCAAAGTGAATTTATGGAACTAGAATTTGGGGTAAGAGAAGATCATCATATACGTATTGTATGTTTAGCATGCATGTATGTTAGTTAATTGATTGTTATATGCATGCTTTTAATCTAATTTTGTTGTGGTTACATGCATGGTAGATGTTACTGAATCAGTGTGGTCATATGCACGCATGTCAATATTCATGAATTATAGTAATGTGTTTTTATGTGCATTTTTGTTTTCGTTAAATGATAGTTAACTTGATTATTATGTTATATGTCATTGATAAGTATGTTATATGTTAACTTATTTATTGTTATATGATAGTCAATTTGATGATTATCTTATATGTCGTTGATGAGTATGTTATATGCTAAGTTGTTGTTGTTAATATACATTAGTTAACTTGATGATTAGGGTTATTTAATTAATATCTTGATGTTATATGTATCATGTTAATTTGGACTGACCTATGTAAATTATTATGGTTATGACATTCAGGTATGAACTGACGTATTTGTGATATTGTGTCGTACTAATCTAGACTGACTATGCAGATGTGATTTTTATGCATGAATGACAATTATTTATGAGTTTATGGTGTGAACATGTTACATAGTTACTATTATGGGTATCATGACCTTATTTGATCCGGATTTATGCAAGAATGCAACAGAATAAACATATAACCATAAATACAAAGGTGCAGCGGAAATAACACTTCATTTCATTAATATCAAAGAACTAAAATTTGCTTACAGACAGAATGGAAATAAAACTAGCTAGGGCGCTGGTAGCTATCTCTGAGAAGAGATGCGGTGGCTACAGGCCTATGAACTGTGTTACGATGCAGACATAATGGAGATGTGGCGAGCTAGGGCACTGGTAGCGCTTATCTTTGAGAAGAGATGTATCGACTCCCAGCCCCCTGAATTGTCTTACAATGAGGCTCAAGGGCCTATTTATTGGTGAGAGACAATGTAGAATCCGAAATGTCCAAAACCCTAACCGTAGGAGATGAAGCGCCAAAACTGTGGGCCTCGTTTGGGTAAATTGGTGGTTCAACTTCCCGGGGACGTAACTTTGGCATCCGATCTTCGTTTGACGCGCTCAATAGCTCGTTAGAAAGATTTGTCCGAGGAGTACAACTTTTGAATGAGAAAAATCGGTCCATGGACCGATGTTGCTCTCCGTTTTCCCAAAAAACGTCATTTAGGGCCTCAAAACGGCTCCGGAAGTTTAAGACCTGAAAAACTGCTAAAAATAGTAAGTTGTGCCGAAACTTAAACACTAAAATAACTGATGATGGGGGTTAAAATGGAATCAATGGATGGCCACCAATATCCACCTGGATTATTAATGCCCCAAAACGGCTCCAGGTGTGAAGGACCCGACCGTTGAAAAATAGTAAGTTCTCGTCAAGCCGAAAATTGGCAATTGATGTTGCGTCCAACAAGTAGTGGAGGCCACCGATATCCACCGATCATTCCTCCTCCTTAGGAGCAATGGTCTCCATGGCGTTGAGGCTCCTCCATGGGGGGCAATTTTGGTCAACTTGGTGTTGGATTGTCCAGGATGTCGCGACCTGGCTGCAAACATGCCGGGATGTGTAGCGGTGCTATCCAGAGAGCGTGTCAGGAAGGATCTGAAAAAATATTCATCGAGTCTTCCGTTTCAGGCATCCCCAGCAGATTTTACCGATCTCCTTCCTGTTTTCTTCCTTCTCGCAAATGTCAAATGTGGACGGTTGAACTCCTTATACCCCGGCCACGCTGGGATAAAAGAAAACAAAGAAAAAGGATTCTCCATGTCACCATCCAGATTATGTCGAGTTAAATAAACAAACATATAACCATAAATACAGTAGGTGTAAGTCTCTTCACACTTCATTTC
The DNA here is from genome assembly GCA_034641835.2 of Pinus albicaulis. Taxonomy (NCBI): domain Eukaryota; kingdom Viridiplantae; phylum Streptophyta; class Pinopsida; order Pinales; family Pinaceae; genus Pinus; species Pinus albicaulis. The sequence goes on from CM076573.1 coordinate 671,138,633, forward strand.
ATTACATATCAAAGAACTGAAATTTGCTTACGTACGTAATAAGAAGAAAATTCAGCTAGGCTGGTAGCTATCTTCTCAGAAGAGATGTGGCAGCTACAGCTCTCTAGGAATCAGTCCTTACAATGAGGCTTGAGGGCCTATTTATTGGTGAGAAACAATGTAGAATCTGAACAACCAAAATCCACCGTATGATATGAAGGGCCAAAATTAATGCTGAAAAGGTTGATACCATCCTCCTGAGCCACCCTGTGTCCTTCATTCTATTTGATTTGCTCACTAATGAAGAAGTGATAGCCCAGTGATATATAAATTGAGAATTTAGGAAAAACATCGGTCCATGGACCCATGTTGCTTTCCGTTTTCCCAAAAAACGTCGTTTAGGGCCTTAAACGGCTCCGAAAGTTTAAGACCCGAAAAACTGCTAAAAATAGTAAGTTGTGCCGAAACGTACAAACTGAAATAACTGACGATGGGGGTTCAAATGGACTTTATGGGTGGCCACCAATATCCACTTCGATTATTAATGCCCCAAAACGGCTCCGGGTGTTCAGGACCCGAAAACCTGCTATAAATAGTAAGTTGTGCTGAGGCTGAAAAACTGAAAGAATTGATGCTGCGGGTCCAAATGGAATAGGTGGGAGGCCACCGATATCCACCTGGATCATTATTTATGTTGATTTAAGGTGTTGTGAAATTATATTGTGCTAATCTAGACTAATTGTGTAGACACGATAGCCTCCCTTGAGATACATTATGGTATGAGTTTTCTTATGTCATTTATTTGGTGTTTGAATGATTGATTATGTTGTCTATTTGGTGTTTGAGTGGTTGGTGTATCTTATGTTGTATATATTTTGTTTGAATTTTTGATTAATTACATTATATGATTATGTGCTTATAAGATTGCATGCATAAATGATCTTGTTTTAAGATGGTTGTAATAACATGATATATGCTGAGATATCTAATACGTACTTGATTGTAAGTAGGTGATAGTTGATGTAGTATGTATTATGAATTATGACCGTGAGTTGATTTATTATATAACTAATTGTTGGGTGATGTGATAACAGATAATAAAGACTCAATTGGAGTAGAGTAAATGTTAAAAGAAAGGAATTGGGTAAAACTTCCTTTGGATATATTTGGGAACCTTAATTCCAAATGAATGAGTGCTTTCAATACATGAAGTCTTATTAAACCTAATATTGTTTGAGATTATGTGGATGTGTTATATTCTTGAGCATGTATTTGACACGTATAACAACCAGTTTCAAGTTATCGCTGGATTTGTCAAGGGAAATGGACTCCCTTGAGAAATGGCATGGAAGTGTTCATTTACAAGGCAATGTGCTTGGCACAACAAGGTAAGGTAAATAGTATATTTAATATTTATGTATACACCGAAATTTATGTGTTTATGGTGGCATGATGTAGGGGATTTCATGGCAAAAGAGATTGCCATGAAATATTGAAGAAGGCTCAAGTGAAATTTCTTTGGAAGTATTGGGAAACCATGTTGGAATTATAATGTAATGTGTTGTCCTTGATGGCAACCTACTTGATGAGTTTCAGTTTTCTAGAAACCTAATTGATGAAGATGTAAACTTGATGTATTTACATGCCAGTTCAAATGTAACAGAGAAAGAAATACCATTCAATGACAAAGGAAGCATGAAGGTAAATTTTCAGGAAGAATATGCAGGTTTGATGAAGGGAAGTCACATAGACACAGGTGTATACACATGTTAAATGTCGTGTATATATGTAGGTTTGATGAAGGGAAGTCATGTATACACAGGTTCAATGAAGCCAAGTCATGTATATATGCAGGTTTGATGAAGTGTAGTGTATACAAAAGTTTGGTGAAGAAAATCCATGTTTACACGCAGGTACAAAGAAGCAAAGTGATGTATGTGTTGGCGCACTAATTTTAACAATACTAAGGGTCTTTACCATGGTATTAGCCCAATATATTGAGTGCATTAATGGCTATTTGATCTTGTCCAAGAATACCATCGACACTTGTGTCGTTTTGGCTGAAATACTTCAATTTGAAGTATATTTGCATGTTATCGTCTATAGTTGAATAATAGATCGGAAATAATTATGCACCCATAAATACAGTGATGGACCAGGATCTCTAGACGTGAAATGAATATGTATTGAATGGTCTGTTTATGGGATGATTATATCTATGATTTGATGTCTGTTTATTATCTTCAATGTCGTTATCTGGCTATGTCTGAAGTTTTGATGCACAACACTCTTATAAGTTGAAAGTTCTAGATCTGTAAGTAAGTTTGAGACTGGAAAAACGTGTACACATGCGGGTTCTACTTGTTAGCCACCTATGAATTTTTTGTCAAGAAAACAGGTGGCTAAATTGTTTTAGAGCCTTAAAGAGATACATTTCCTATGAAAATCTCTCATCCTTGAAGCCTTTGTGTGTCCTTTTCCTTTGAAATATCTTCACTGCTATTTCCATCCAAAAAAGTCTCACTGCCTGTGAAAAAATTATGCTCAGAAATACCTCCTTTTGCCCCTTCTATCCCTCCAAAATTTCCCATTTTAACCCTTTTTTTCCCTTTCCCAAAGTTTCCCCTTTATCCCCCAAATTCCCTTCCAAAGCCTACTAAATAATTCCATCTCCCCTTTATCCACCAAATTCCCTTCCTAGGCCTACTAAATCATTCCATCTCCCATTTTTACCTCACAAATACCCTTTGTTTGGCCTAAAAACCCATTTTTCCCTCTACCAAAAACCTCTGTTCAGCCTTAAGAACTCTATTTTTTTGCTAAAAAACCCATTTTATACATATAATAGGCTAGCCCCCTTTGGCCCAACCCCTAACCACTTCCCCTCCATAAACCTAAGCACTAAAACAAGGTGCTAAGGCATAAGGTGCTCATCGCATCGGAAGGATTGAGCGGAGCACTTTTCCTTTGTAAAACAAAAAAGTTCTGATGCGATGGTGTATTTGTCTGTCGGCCTTTGGAGAAACCCCGATCATTGATCTGAGTAGATCTAATAGCCCACACAAAGTCTTACTGTAGTAGCCACATTCTTATGTAACCCTCTAATGATGATCTCTATCGTCGATTCATAGTTTAATCCAATGGCCATCACAATCTTGCATAATCGCACCATCAGAAATTATTTATTGTGCCACTCTTTGTTCCCCCCGATTACGATCCTCTGATGCAATCCTAGCTGTTGAATCCACAAGAACCAATGGTCAATATTGAATCATGCTCCACCCTTTCCCCTCCATCGGCTTTCCTTTGAAACAATCTCCACCATCGATCTGAAGCCGATCCAGCGGTCTAGAGCCAATCACTCCTTCATCCCATCGGAGATTTGGCCCTTGCCTCCTCTGCTTCCGATTAAATCCTAGCCATTCAATCCTCTTGATCTAACAGCCCAAGTTTCTCTCGACCACTAACCATATCCTTCGCCTTCACTCCCTCTCTCTAGATCTCAGCCGTTCATTCATAGATCGAACGTCATGTATTAAAACCACCTTCCACTTGACCCCACCTTACTGACATTGCACTTTCCTCGTATCACACTCCTCCATCACCCTCGGATCCCGCGTTCCTAGATCCAATGACCTGAATAAATATCGCACTCGTTTTGCGTCCGAGCTTTAACAGTCAGAACTCACGCGATATAGGCGGTTTTCTAAAGCCACATGTCAACCAGAGACCTATATTGTGTTCGAAAAGTGAAAACTTTCTCCCTCCCTTTTCGCCACCCGAAAACAGTGGTTTTGTCCAAAAAACCACTTCCCCACTTCCCACCTCTGAATGTACATTAACAGATCCCGACTGTTGATCTGTTCAGATCAACTGCCCACATTGCATTTCGTGTTCCATTTATATTTTTCCATCGGGCGATCATTGAATTGCGTCGCATCATCGCAGCCATTGATCTCCTCCTGTGATCTAACGGTCGTAATCAAATCACCGTCCGCCCATGACCGAGTCCCACCATTCAAGCCCATTTCGTATGTTTTCACGCATTTCCTTTGTATTCCATCCAAAGCATAAACTTTCACGATTTACATTGAAACTTCATTTCTCCACCTACAATAGGACTTCAATATTTTACATTAAGGTTCATCGCATATCATCCAACCTACCGAAGTCATTTCATTAATTAACCTCCACTATCAATCATCGCCTCCAGATATGATCGGACGGTCCACATGCATTCCAACACCAAACTTTCAGCAGACCATCTTTCCACCGTTTCACTACATTTTTCACTGTATTGTGTTACATCCACTGCACTCACCTCTCTTGCGTTGCCATTCTCACAGCCCTCCATTGCATCAATCCTCCCCTATGCATGGATTTCTTAACATTTTTTTATGTATTTTGCAGGGTTACAGGTGGTGGAAACCACCATTTCTCATGGTCACTGTTATAGTGACACAAAGCGCAGAAGAGTCCATTTTCAGAGCCTGATATTGCAAAGAGATGCCTGGGAGGTGTTTAGAACAAAAATTTCCATTAAAGAACAGATTTTAACTTTGTAAAACCTCTCCAACACCATTAAAGCTCAAATTTCACAGACAGGGACAGTCATGAAGCTGGAAAGAGTATCAGTACAGGATTAAAGAGTTTTAATGCCCAATATTGAATATTTTAAGCCTTAATCTAGTTTTTGAAAGGAAACTGTACCATATTGAAGACCTTATGAATTACACAGAAGGACTAAAGAGGCCTGATGTACAGAAAACAATATTATCAGTATTTCACATCAGTAGAAGTTTCCTCCAAGGAAAGGACAAAGTACCCATAATGTTTTTATTCTGTATCGTGTCCCTGAAAATATTTCCACCCTGATAGAAGTCCTAATTCTACCAGAGCATTTGTTATGCAGTATGGAAAACCTGAAGTCATTTATCTAACTTTTCTGTTTATTCACCAGAAGTACTACAGAGTACTGCAGCCTAACATACACCAAAGAACATACCTGGAGTTAATGTCAATCTGTCGAAGACCACTCTTTCATCCAAAGAGTACCAAAATTAATGCATAGATATTAAGACACAATGGGCCTCGAGCCCTCTTCTTCTACTCTATTTTAATGTCTCATTTAGAGTTTCATCTACCTCCTTGGCCTCTCTTTCAGATATAAAACTCAAGTAAAACACATTATAAAGGTGGTTGGTTGTTGATCGGATATCTGTGAACTGTAAGCTATTTCTCTCGAGATATAGTTGTCTATGTAAAGTTGTAAGATAGGCTGAGGAAGATGTTTTCAGAATGAATATCAAGCTATTGGAAAATTTTGTACATGACTGGTGTTTCTCTTTAATATGACAAGCACATTTCTTTGGATCCTGATTTAAAAAATCGGTGATGTTTTTCTACCTGTATCTCTGTTTTCCTTTGTAATTCATTATATTTCATCTCTCTGGTAAGCATCAGAAATCTGGCTTAGGATATACCCTTGTATTGTACCCTAATTCTTCTGCTCTCCTTACCTTGGATGTTTTCTACTAAATGTGTTATCTGAGTACTGATTCAAGTTAATTTAACCAGTGTAGTTGCTAATATTTACTGCTAGCTGATGTATGAATTAATGAATCTGTTCTTAGATGTTCTTGTTGGGTTTTAATTGAAATAATTGAGATACCGGGAGTTTATAATGCTGATTTTTTCTCACTAGGGTCTTTTTCAATCAATTTAACCTTTCTAAGTTCCCTCAAGTTGGATGCCGAAGAATTGAAAGTTCAAAGCCTTTCTCTGATCTCATTTTTTCACCTTTGTGTTCAAATCTTTAATGTTTCCTTTGTCTGAAGAGTTAACCTTTAGAAGTTGGATCATAGGTGTCTAATGACATGTCCTGTCCCTAGATATAATTCCTAAGTAGTCACCTTGTAGGTTTCCTTTCCATTCACCTTCCTTCCTTATCATTTCATACCACTCTATCATCTTTTATATCTTATGCTTTAGATGACTAGCCAAATTGAAAGCCTTGAATAATGAATAACAAGTAAACCCATTCCTGACTCTATTTCCCAATGGTCTTGAGTGTTCTTTGAAATATCTCTCCCTTTCCTAAAATCCTCTTTGCTCATCCTTGTCTTATATTGAACCCCTCCTTCATGATTCCCAGCAACCAAACAAACAAAGTGAGCAAACAACAAACCTTGTGCCTTATAGCTAGCCTAAAACCTTTAAACTGAGCTTCAAAGACGTATACCTTTGCCTTTATAGAGAGATCCCTCTCTGGACCTAGGAGGGCTAGATCCTAAGGTCTAAAAGTGGTTTTGATGTTGTCTCATCTTTTGGTATTTCCAAACTTTCCAAAACATGGGAACTCCAACATAATGGCGACTCCGCTGGGGAAACAAACTTTGAGTGCCCTTAACTGCTATATCTGGTCTTGTGTCCCATTGTAGTCTCCAACATAATGGTGACTTCTCTAGGGAGAAATTTGAGTAAAAAGCACCTTTAAACACTTCTAAGAACTCAAAGAAGACCATAATAGCCTGAGTTTGGTGGTAATCACTGTGGTGGATAGTATACCTTCTTGAAACATTATAAACCTTCCACCTACCGACTCCATAGTTCCCTAATGATTAAAAGACTCCACTGGTGGTCAGTAGGCCTTCTGATTATCTTGGTTTTCATAATACTCCACTGGGAGACCAGAGTTGCATTACAACATCATCCATGTTAAAGGAGACCGTGAGTATCAGTTTTCTTTGACCAAATCTCCTCACCAATGGAAGACTCTGATCAATTAAGTCCTATAGAAGAGTTTCAGTATGGAATATCAAGTATACTGTAAGAACTTAAATGTGAGGACCTTCCAAAAGTTTTCCTTCTCAACTCAATATTCGATGCTCAACCTGAGCTTAACAAATTTTTCCTAGACTTGGTGGCCAAAAGATATGAATCTAAAATTGAATTTTTAAAATCACAGGAACAAACATATCAATTCAGAGTCCCTAGAGAATTTTTGGAAAGCCTTCCTCCTCCTAAGAAACAATAAATTTTACTACCTTTTAATATGCAGGAAGAGGATGATTGGACCTTCAAGAGCCACATTGAAGATGTAGTGACCCAATCTGCCAAGGATGCAGGTAGCCTACCAGTCATGGAAGGCCTGAAAGAAGAAATTTTACATCATGTGTTCATTGATCCTATGGTAGAGTATATGGAGGCCCTGATTGGCTCAAGTTCCCAAACATTGATCCTTGGGGGGGACCAGATACATCAGGAGTGGTCACCACTGATGGTGGCCTTGGATTTGAAAACCCACATTGAAAGTACTTCATGGTTATCTCTGACAAGCAGCCAAATCTCTTCCTCATTTTTGCTACTAATGAATTGGTTGCACTGGCACTATTGTATCATATAACACAGTAGTGATTTTCAAGTTAGAGTAGGATACGTAGGAAATCTCAATAAATCTCAGCCTCTGAGCATTCATTTAGTGGTTTTAATTTCCTCAAAGTCTAGAAAACCAGACTGTCTAATCCTGGTTTGAATTTATTTGAATTTCTGTTGTAGAATGTAGAGAAAGAAATCTACTAGACAGTTTAATCCTAGCAGATATTAGATTAGGTAGAGAAATTATGAGGCCAAAATTTTAATCTGCTCTCATGGAGGAATAAGGGTAGAATTAGACTAGTTTGTTTCTACTTTCAATAAAAAAAAAAATGATGAAGAAGGTCTGCGAATTCAAATGCACCTTGAAGAAAAAATGTTAGGACTGTAGGATGGGTAGCTAGATTTTTTGGGGAATGTTTTCTGCTGATTGATATCCATCATGTTTGTAACAGCTAAATCAAAGAAGAAATATGGTTCAAGGATCGGGCATCTGGCCTACTCCAAAGATTATTTTCTGAAGTCTTGACACCTTCAAGAAGATGCCATCCCCATGTGGAGCCACTGTTAGCCACCTATGAATTTTTTGGCAAGAAAACAGGTGGCTAAATTGTTTTTGAGCCTTCAAGAGATACATTTCCTATGAAAATATCTCATCCTTGAAGCCTCTGTGTGTCCTTTTCCTTTGAAATATCTTCACTCCTGTTTCCATCGAAAAAAATCCTCAATACATGTGAAAAAATTATGCTTAGAAAGACCTCTTTTTTCCCCTTGTATCCCTGCAAAATTTCCCATTTTAACCCTTTTTTTCCCTTTTCCAAAGTTTCCCCTTTATCCCCCAAATTCCCTTCCTAAGCCTACTAAATCATTCCATCTCCCCTTTATCCCCAAAATTCCCTTCCTAGGCCTACTAAATCATTCCATCCCCACTTTTGACCTCACAAATAACCTTTGTTTGGCCTAAAAGCCCACTTTTCCCTTTACCGAAAACCTCTGTTCAGCCTTAAAAAATCTATTTTTTGGCTAAAAAACCCATATTCTACATATAACAGGCTAGCCCCCTTCGGCCCAGCCCCTAACCACTTCCCCTCCATAAAATAGAGCGCTAAAACCAAGCGCTAAGGCATAAGGCGCTCATCGCATCGGAAGGATCAAGCGGAGCGCTTTTCCTTTGTAAAACAAAAAAGTTTCGATGTGATGGTGTATTTGTCTGTCGGCCTTTGGAGCAATCCCGACCATTGATTTAAATAGATCTAACAGCCTGTGTAAAGTCTTACCACACCCACCACATTCCTGTGTAACCCTCCGATGATGATCTCTGCCGTCGATTCACAGATTAATCAGATGGCCATCGCAATCTCGCATAATCTCACCATCGGAAATTATTTATTGTGCCACTCTTTTTTCCCCCTGATTGCGATCCTCCAATGCAATCCTGGCCATTGAATCCATAATAACCAACGGTCAGGATTGAATCGAGCTCCATCCTTTGCCCTCCATCGGGTTTCCTCCAAAACAATCTCCACTGTCGATTTGAAGCCGATCCAATGGTCCAAAGCCAATTGCTCCTCCATCCCATCAGAGATCTAGCCCCTGCCTCCTCCGCTTCCGATTGAATCCTAGCCATTCAATCCTCTTGATCTGATGGCCCAGATTTCTCCCGACCACTAACCATATCCTCCGCCTTCGCTCCCTCTCTCCAGATCTCAGCCGTTCATTCATAGATAAGACGGCCTATATTAAAACCACCTTCTGCTTGACCCCACCTTACTGACCCTACACTTTCCTCGTATCATGCTCCTCCATCATGGTCGGATCCCGCGGTCCGAGATCGAATGGCTTGAATCAATATCATGCTGGTTTTGCATCCGAGCTTTAACAGTTAGAACTCACGCGATATAGGTGGTTTTCTAAAAGCCACATGTCATCTGGAGACCTATATCGTGTTTGAAAAGTGAAAACCGCTTCCCTCCCTTTTCTCCGCGCAAATTTTTTTTTTTGTCAAGAAAATCACTTCCCCACTTCCTGCCTCTAAAAGTCCATTAACAGATCCCGACCATTGATCTGTTCAGATCAACGACCCACAGTGCATTTCGCGTTCCATTTATATTTTTCCATCGGGTGATCATTAAACTGCATCGCATCATCGTAGTCGTTGATATCCTCCTAAGATCTAACAGTCCTAATCAAATTGGCCTCCGCCCATGACCGGGTCCCACCATTGAAGCCCATTTCATAAGTTTTCACGCATTTCCTTTGTATTCCATCCAAAGTCTAAAATTTCATGATTTACATTGAAACTTCATTTCTCCGCCTACATTAGAACTTCAATATTTTACATTAAGGTTCATAGCATATCATCCAACCTATTGAATTCATTTCATTAGTTAACCTCCACCGTCGATCATCGCCTCTAGATATGATTGGATGGTCCACATGCATTCCTCCACCAAACTTTCACCAGACCATTTTTCCACTGTTTCACTGAATTTTTCACCGTTTTGCGTTACATCCACTGCACTCACCTCTGTTGCGCTGCCATTCTCACAGCCCTCCACTGCATCAATATTCCCTGTGCATGGATTTGTTAACATTGTTTATGTATTTTGCGGGGTTATAGGCAGTGAAAACCGCCACTGCTCACAGTCACTGTTATAGTGACAAATAGCGTAGAAGAGTCCATTTTCAGAGCCTGATATTGTAGAGAGACACCTGGGAGGTGTTTATAACAAACATTTCCATTAAAGAACAGAGTTTAACTCTGTTAAACCTCTCCAGTGCCATTAAAGCTCAAATTTCACAGACAGGGACAGTCATGAAGCGGCAAAGAGTATCAGTATAGGTTAAAGAGTTTTAATGCCCAGTACTGAAGATTTTAAGCCTTAATCCAGTGTTTGAAAGGAAACTGTACCAGATTGAAGACCTTATGAATTACACAAAAGGCCTAAAGAGGCCTGATGCACAGAAAACAATATTATCAGTATTTCACATTAGTAGAAGTTTCCTCCCGAGAAAGGACAAAGTACCCATAATGTTTTTATTCTGTATCGTGTCCCTGAAAATATTTCCACCATGATAGAAGTCCTAATGCTACCAGAGAATTTGTTATGTAGTATGGCAGACCTAAATTCATTTATCTGCCTTTTTTTTTTATTCACCAGAAGTACTATAGAGTACTACAGCCTAATGTACAACAAAGAACATACCTGGAGTTAATGTCAGCCTGTCGAAGACCACTCTTTCATCTAAAGAGTACCAAAATGAATGCATAGATATTAAGACAGAATGGGCCTTGAACCCTATTCTTCTAGTCTGTTTTAATGTCTCATTTAGTGTTTCATCTACCTCCTCGTCCTCTCTTTCAGATATAAAACTCAAGTAAAACACATTGTAAAGGTGGTTGGTTGTTGATCAGATATCTATGAACTGTAAGTTGTTTCTCTTGAGATATAGTTCTCTGTGTAAAGTTGTAAGATAGGCTAAGGAAGATGTTTTCAGACTGAATATCAAGCTATTGGAAAATTTTGTACATGACTGGTGTTGCTCTTTAATATGACAAGCACATTTCTTTGGATCCTGATTTAAAGCATCAGTTATGTTTTTTTGCCTTTATCTCTGTTTTCCTTTGTAATTCATTACATTTCGTCTCTCTGGTAAGCATCAGAAATCTGGCTTACGATATACCCTTGTATGGTACCCTAATGCTTCTACTCTCCTTACCTTGGATGTTTTCTACTAAATGTGTTATCTGAGTACTGATTCAAGTTAATTTAACTAGTGTAGTGGCTAATATTTACTGATAGATGATGTATGAATTAATGAATTTGTTCTTAGATGTTCTTGTTGGGTTTTAATTGAAAGAATTGAGAGACTGGGAGTTTAGAATGTTGATTCTCTCTCACTAGGGTATTTTTCAATCAATTGAACCTTTCTAAGTTCCCTCAAGTTGGATGCCGAAGCATTGAAAGTTTAAAGCCTTTCTCTGATCTCAGGTTTTCAACTTTGTGTTCAAATCTTTAATGTTTCCTTTGTCTGAAGAGTTAACCTTTAGAAGTTGGATCATAGGTGTCTAATGGCTTTTCCTGTCCCTAGATCTAATTCCTAAGTGGTCACCTTGGAGGTTTCCTTGCCATTCACCTTCCTTCCTTATCATTTCATACCACACTATCATCTTTTAGATCCTATGATTTAGATGACTAGCCCAATTGAAAGCCTTGAATATTGAATAGCAAGTAAACCCTTTCCTGACTCCATTTCCCAATGGTCTTGAGTGTTCTTTGAAATATCTCTCCCTTTCCTAAAATCCTCTTTGCTCATCCTTGTCTTATATAGAACCCTTCCTTCATTATTCCCAACAAACAAACAAACAAACTGAACAAACAACAAACCTTGTGCCTTATAACTAGCCTAAAACCTTTAAAATGAGCTTCAAAGATGTATACCTTTTCCTTTATATAGAGATCCCTCTCTAGACCTAGGAGGGCTAGATCCTAAGGTCTAAAAGTTGTTTTGATGTTGTCTCATCTTTTGGTATTGCCAAACTTGCCAAAACATGGGAACTCCAACATAATGGCAACTCCGCTGGGGAAACAAACTGAGTGCCCTTAACTGCTACATCTCATCTTGTGTCCCATTGTAGTCTCCAACATAATGGTGACTTCGCTGGGGAGAAATTTGAGTAAAAAACACCTTTAAACACTTCTAAGAACTCAAAGAAGACCATAGTAGCCTGAGTTTCGTGGTAATCATTGTGGTGGACAGTATACCTTCTTGAAACATTCTAAACCTTCCACCTGATGACTCCATAGTTCCCTAATGATTAAAATACTCCACTGGTGGTCAGTAGGTCTACTAATTATATTGGTTTTCATAAGACTCCACTGGGAGACCAGAGTTGCATTACAACATCATCCATGTTAAAGGAGACCATGAGTATCAGTTTTCTTTGACCAAATCTCCTCACCAATGGAAGAATCCGATCAATTAAGTCCTATAGAAGAGTTTCAGTATGGAATATCAAGTATACTGGCAGAACATAAATGTGAGGACCTTCCAAAAGTTTTCATTCTCAGCTCAAGATTCGATGCTCAACCTGAGCTTAAGAAAATTTCCTAGACCTGGTGCCTGAAAGATATGAAGCTGAAATTGAAGTTTTAAACTCACAGGAACAAACATATCAATTCAAAGACCCCAGAGAATTTTTGGAAAGCCTTCCTCCTCCTAAGAAATAAGAAATTTCACTACCTTTTAATATGCAGGAAGAGGATGATTGGACCTTCAAGAGCCACAGTGAAGATCTAGTGACCCAAGCTGCCAAGGATGTAGGTAGCCTACCAATCATGGAAGTCCTGAAAGAAGAAAGTTTACATCATGTGTTCATTGATCCTGTGGCAGAGTATATGGATGCCCTGATTGGCTCAAGTTCCCAAAAATTTATCCTTGGGAGGGACCAGATGCATCAGGAGTGGTCACCACTAATGGTGGCCTTGGATTTGAAAACCCACATTCAAAGTACTTCATGGTTATCTCTGAAACTAAATTAGATCTCTTCCTCATTTTTGCTACTACTGAACTGGCTGCACTGGCACTATTGTTTCATATAACACAACAGAGATTTTCATGTTAGAGTAGGATAGGTAGGAAATCTCAATAAAGCTCAGCCTATGAGCATTCAGTTAGTGGTTTTAATTTCTTCAAAGTCTAGCAAACCAGACTGTTTATACCTGGTTTGACTGTTTTTGAATTTATGTTGTAGAATGTAGAGAAAGAAATCTGCTAGACAGTTTAATCCTAGCAGATATTAGATTAGGTAGAGAAATTATGAGGCCAACAGTTTAATCTGGTCTCATGGAGGAATAAGGGTAGAATTGTGACTAGTTTGTTTCTGCTTTCAATAATAATAAAAAAAATGATGAAGAAGGTCTGCGAATTCAAATGCACCTTGAAGAAAAAAATGTTATGAATGTAGGATGGGTAGGTAGATTGTTTGGTGAATGTTTTCTGCTGATTAATATCCATCATGTTTGTAACAGTTGAATCAAAGAAGAAACATGGTTCAAGGATCGGGCATCTGGCCTACTCCAAATATTATTTTCTGAATTCTTGAAACCTTCAAGAAGATGCCATCCCCACGTGGAGCCACTGTTAGCCACCTATGAATTTTTTGGCAAGCAAACAGGTGGCTAAATTGTTTTTGAGCCTTCAAGAGATACATTTCCTATGAAAACCTATCATCCTTGAAGCCTCTACGTGTCCTTTTCCTTTTAAATATCTTCACTGCTATTTCCATCCAAAAAAGTCTCACTGCCTGTGAAAAAAATATGCTCAGAAAGACCTCCTTTTGCCCGTTGTATCCCTGCAAAATTTCCCATTTTAACCCTTTTTTTCCCTTTTCCAAAGTTTCCCCTTTATCCCCCAAATTCCCTTCCTAAGCCTACTAAATCATTCCATCTCCCCTTTACCCCCCAAATTCCCTTCCTAGGCCTACTAATTCATTCTATCTCCCCTTTTGACCTCACAAATACCCTTTTTTGTCCTAAAAACCGATTTTTCCCTCTACCGAAAACCTTTGTTCAGCCTTAAAAACTCTGTTTTCTAGATAAAAAACCCGTTTTCTACATATAACAGACTAGCCCCCTTTGGCCCAGCCCCTAACCACTTCTCTTCCATAAACCTGAGCACTAAAACCAAGCGCTAAGGCATAAGGTGCTCATCGCATTGGAAGGATCGAGCATAGCGCTTTTCCTTTGTAAAACAAAAAAGTTCCAATGCGATGGTGTATTTGTCTATCGGCCTTTGGATAAATCTCAAATGTTGATCTGAATAGATCTAATGGCCCACGCAAAGTCGGACCATGCCCGCCACATTCCTGTGTAACCCTCCGATGATGATCTCTACCGTCGATTGACAGTTTAATCCAATGGCCATCGCAATCTCACATAATCGCACCATCAGAAATTATTTATTGTGCTTCTCTTTGTTCCCCCCGATTGCGATCCTCTGATGCAATCCTAGCCATTGAAGCCACAAGAACCAACGGTCAGGATTGAATTTCACTCCGCCCTTTTCCCTCCATCGGCTCTCCTCTGAAACAATCTCCACCGTCGATCTGAAGTCGATCCAATGGTCCAGAGCGAATCGCTCCTTCATCCCATTGGAGATCTAGCCCCTGCCTCCTCCGCTTCCGATTGAATCCTAGCCATTCAATCTTCTTGATCTGACAACCCAGATTTCTCCCGACCACTAACCATATCCTCCGCCTTCGCTCCCTCTCTCCAGATCTCAGTCGTTCATTCATAGATCGGACGACATGTATTAAAACTACCTTCAGCTTGACCCCACCTTACTGACCCTGCACTTTCCTCGTATCACGCTCCTTTGTCATCGTCAGATCCCACTGTCCCAGATCCAATGGCCTGAAAAAATATCACACTAGTTTTGCATCCGAGCTTTAACAGTCAGAACTCATGCGATATAGGCAGTTTTCTAAAGCCACGTGTCAGCTGGAGACCTATATTGCATTCGAAAAGTGAAAACCACCTCCGTCCCTTTTCGCCGCATGAAAACAGTGGTTTTTTCCAAAAAACCACTTCCCCACTTCCCGCCTCTGAAATTCCATTAACAGATCCCGACCGTTGATCTGTTCAGATCAACGACCCACAGTGCATTTCACGTCCCATTTATATTTTTCGATTGGGTGATCATTGAATTGCATCGCGTCATCATAGTCATTGATCTCCTCCTGAGATCTGATGACCCTAATCAAAGCACCCTCTACCCATGATTGGGTCCCACCATTCAAGCCCATTTCATATTTCTTCATGCATTTCCTTTGTATTCCATCCAAAGTCTAAACTTTCACGATTTACATTGAAACCTCATTTCTCCGCCTACATTAGAACTTCAATATTTTACATTAAGGTTCATAGCATATCATCCAACCTACCGAAGTCATTTCATTAGTTAACCTCCACCATTTATCATCGCCTCCGGATATGATCGGATGGTCCACATGCATTCCTCCACCAAACTTGCACCAGACCATTTTTCCACCATTTTGCTGCATTTTTCACCTTTTTGCGTTACATCCACTGCACTCACCTCTATTGCGCTGCCATTCTCACAACCCTCCACTGCATCAATCCTCCCCTATGCATGGATTTCTTAACATTGTTTATGTATTTTTTAGGGTTACAGGCGGTGGAAACAACCATTGCTCACAGTCACCATTATAGTGACATAGAGCACAGAAGAGTCCATTTTCAGAGCCTGATATTGCAGAGAGACACCTGGGAGGTGTTTAGAAGAAAAATTTCCATTAAAGAATAGAGTTTAACTTTTTAAAACCTCTCCAATGCCATTAAAGCTCAAATTTCACAGACAAGGATAGTCATCGAGCGACAAAGAGTATCAGTACAGGATTAAGGAGTTTTAATGCCCAGTATTGAATATTTCAAGCCTTAATGCAGTGTTTGAAAGGAAACTGTACTATATTGAATACCTTATGAATTACACAGAAGGCCTAAAGAGGCCTAATGCACAAAAAACAATATTATCAGTATTTCACATCAGCAGAAGTTTCCTCTCGAGAAATGACAAAGTACCCATAATGTTTTTATTCTTTATCGTGTCCCTGAAAAGATTTACACCCTTACAGAAGTCCTAATGCAACCAGAGCATTTTTTATGCAGTATGGCAGACCTGAAGTCATTTATCTGCCTTTTTTGTTTATTCACCATAAGTACTACAGAGTAATGCTCCCTAACGTATAGCAAAGAACATACCTAGAGTTAATGTCAGCCTGTCAAAGACCACTCTTTCATCCAAAGAGTACCAAAACTAATGCATAGATATTAAGACAGAATGGGCCTCGAGCCCTCTTCTTCTACTCTGTTTTAATATCTCATTTATTGTTTCATCTACCTCCTCGGCCTCTCTTTCAGATATAAAACTCAAGTAAAACACATTATAAGGGTGGTTGGTTGTTGATCGGATATCCGTGAACTGTAAGCTATTTCTCTCGAGATATAGTTGTCTGTGTAAAGTTGTAAGATAGGCTGAGGAAGATGTTTTCAGAATGAATATCAAGCTATTGAAAAATGTTGTACATGACTGGTGTTTCTCTTTTATATGACAATCACATTTCTTTGGATCCTGATTTAAAAAATCGGTGATGTTTTTCTACTTGTATCTCTGTTTTCCTTTGTAATTCATTATATTTTGTCTCTCTGGTAAGCATCAGAAATCTGGCTTAGGACATACCCTTGTATGGTACCCTAATGATTCTTCTCTCCTTACCTTGGATGTTTTCTACTAAATGTGTTATCTAAGTACTGATTCAAGTTTATTTAACCAGTGTAATAGCTAATATTTACTGCTAGCTGATGTATGAATTAATGAATATGTTCTTAGATGTTCTTGTTGGGTTTTAATTGAAAGAATTGAGATACTGGGAGTTTATAATGTTGATTCTGTCTCACTAGGGTCTTTTTCAATCAATTGAACCTTTCTAAGTTCCCTCAAGTTGGATGTCGAAGCATTGAAAGTTCAAAGCCTTTCTCTGATCTCAGGTTTTCACCTTTGTGTTCAAATCTTTAATGTTTCCTTTGTCTGAAGAGTTAACCTTTAGAATTTGGATCATAGGTGTCTAATGGCATGTCCTATCCCTAGATCTAATTCCTAAGTGGTCACCTTGGAGGTTTCCTTGCCATTCACCTTCCTTCCTTATCATTTCATACCACACTATCATCTTTTCGATCCTATGTTTTAGATGACTAGCCCAATTGAAAGCCTTGAATACTGAATAGAAAGTGAACCCTTTCCTGACTCCATTGCCCAATGGTCTTGAGTGTTCTTTGAAATATCTCTCCCTTTCCTAAAATCCTCTTTGCTCATCCTTGTCTTATATTGAACCCTTCCTTCATGATTCCCAGCAACCAAATAAACAAACTGAACAAACAACAGACCTTGTACCTTATAACTAACCTAAAACCTTTAAACTGAGCTTCAAAGACGTATACCTTTGATTTTATATATATATCGCTATCTGGACCTAGGAGGGCTAGATCCTAAGGTCTAAAGCGGTTTTGATGTTGTCTCATCTTTTGGTATTGCCAAACTTTCCAAAACATGGGAACTCTAACATAATGGTGACTCCGTTGGGGAAAAAAACTTTGGGTGCCTTGAACTGCTATATCTGGTCTTGTGTCCCATTGTAGTCTCCAACATAATGGCGACATTGCTGGGGAGAACTTTGAGTGAAACAGACCTTTAGACACTTCTAAGAACTCAAAGAAGACCATAGTAGCCTGAGTTTGGTGTTAATCACTGTGGTGGATAGTATACCTTCTTGAAACATTCTAAACCTTCCACCTGGGGACTCCATAGTTCCCTAATGATTAAAAGACTTCATTGGTGGTCAGTAGGCCTGCTAATAATCTTGGGTTTCATAAGACTCCACTGGGAGACCAGAGTTGCATTACAACATCATCCGTGTTAAAGGAGACCATGAGTATCAGTTTTCTTTGACCAAATCTCCTCACCAATGGAAGAATCTGAGGAATTAAGTCCTATAGAAGAGTTTCAGTATGGAATATCAAGTATACTGGCAGAACTTAAATGTGAGGAACTTCCAAACGTTTTCCTTCTCAGCTTAAGAAAATTTTCCTAGATTTGGTGGCTGAAATATATGAAGCTGAAATTGAAGTTTTAAACTCACAGGAATAAACATATCAATTTAGAGACCCCAAATAATTTTTGGAAAGCCTTCCTCCTCCTAAGCAATAAGAAATTTCACTACCTTTTAATATACATGAAGAGGATGATTGGACCTTCAAGAGCCACACTGAAGATGCAGTGACCCAAGCTCCCAAGGATGTAGGTAGCCTGCCAGTCATGGAAGGCCTGAAAGAATAAAGTTTACATCATGTGCTCATTGATCCTGTGGAAGAGTATATGGAGGCCCTAATTGGCTCAAATTTCCAAAAATTGATCCTTGGGAGGGACTAGATACATCAAGAGTGTTCACCACTGATGGTGGCCTTGGCTTTGAAAACCCACATTGAAAGTACTTCATGGTTATCTCTGACAAGCAGTCAGATCTCTTCCTGATTTTTGCTACTACTGAACTGGTTGCACTGGCAATATTTTATGATAAAACACAGCAGAGATTTTAAAGTTAGAGTAGGATAGGTATGAAATCTCGATAAAGCTTAGCCTGTGAGGATTTAGTTAGTGGTTTTAGTTTCTTCAAAGTCTAGCAAACCAGACTGTCTAATCCTGGTTTTACTGTTTTTGAATTTCTGTTGTAGAATGTAGAGAAATAAATCTGCTAGACAATTTAATCCTAGCAGATATTAGATTAGGTAGAGAAATTATGAGGCCAACAGTTTAATCTGGTCTCATGGAGGAATAAGGGTAGAATTAGACTAGTTTGTTTCTACTTTCAATAATAAAAATTAAATGATGAAGAAGGTTTGTGTATTCAAATGCACCTTGAAGAAAAAATGTTAGGATTGTAGGATGGGTAGGTAGATTGTTTGGGGAATGTTTTCTGCTGATTAATATCGATCATGTTTGTAACAGCTGAATCAAAGAAGAAATATGGTTCAAGGATTAGCCATTTGGCCTACTCCAAAGATTATTTTCTGAATTCTTGAAACCTTCAAGAAGATGCCATCCCCATGTGAAGCCACTATTAGCCACCTATGAATTTTTTGGCAAGCAAACAAGTGGCTAAATATTTTTTGAGCCTTCAAGAGATACATTTCCTATGAAAATATCTCATCCCTAAAGCCTCTATATGTCCTTTGTCTTTGAAAGATTTTCACTACTATTTCCATCCAAAAAATCCTCACCACCTGTGAAAAAATTATGCTCAGAAAGACCTCCTTTTGCCCCTTTTATCCCTGCAAAATTTCCCATTTTAACCCTTTTTTTCCCTTTTCCAAAGTTTCCCCTTTATCCCCCAAATTCCCTTCCTAAGCCTACTAAATCATTCCATATCCCCTTTATCCCCCAAATTCCCTTCCTAGTCCTACTAAATCATTCCATCTCCCCTTTTGACCTCACAAATACCCTTTTTTTGGCCTAAAAACCCATTTTTCCCTCTACCAAAAACCTCTGTTCGGCCTTAAAAAATCTATTTTTTGGCTAAAAAACCCATTTTTTACATATAATAGGCTAGCCTCCTTTGGCCCAGCCCCTAACCACTTCCCCTCCTTAAAATCGAGCGTTAAAACCAAGCGCTTAGGCATAAGGCGCTCATCGCATCGAAAGGATCGAGCGAAGCACTTTTCCTTTGTAAAACAAAAAAGTTCCGATGCGATGGTGTATTTGTCTGTCGGCCTTTGGAGCAATCCCGACCGTTGATCTGAATAGATCTAACGGCCCATGTAAAGTCTTACCACACCTGCCACATTCCTGTGTAACCCTTCGATGATGATCTTTACCGTCGATTCACAGTCTAATCCAACGACCATCGCAATCTCGCATAATCAAATCTTTAGAAATTATTTATTGTGCCACTCTTTGTTTCCCTCTGATTGCGATCCTCCAATGCAATCCTAGCCACTAAATCCATAAGAACCAACGATCATGATTGAATCACGCTTCGCCCTTTGCCCTCCATCGGCTCTCCTCTGAAACAATCTCCACTGTCGATTTGAAGACGATCCAACGGTCCAGAGCCAATCGCTCCTTCATCCCATCAGAGATCTAGCCCCTGCCTCCTCTGCTTCTAATTGAATCCTAGCCATTCAATCCTCTTGATCTAACAGCCCAGATTTCTCCCGACCACTAACCATATCCTCTGCCTTCGCTTCCTCTCTCCAGATCTCAGCCATTCATTCATACATCGGATGCCATGTATTAAAACCACCTTTCCCTTGACCCCACCTTACTGACCCTGCACTTTCCTCATATCGCGCTCCTTCGTTACTGTCAGATCCCGCAGTCCCAAATCCAATGGCCTGAATCAATATCGCACTGGTTTTTTTTTTTAGTTTTAACAGTCAGAACTCCCGTGATATAGGTGGTTTTCTAAAGCCACGTGTCAGCCGGAGACCTATATTGCATTTGAAAAGTGAAAAATGCTTCCCTCCCTTTTTTCCACACGAAAACAATAGTTTTGTCCAAAAAACAACTTCCCCACTTCCTGCCTCTGAAATTCCATGAACAGATCCCGACCATTGATCTGTTCAGATCAACGGCCCATAGTGCATTTCGCGCTCCATTTATATTTTTCCATCATGCGATCATTGAATTGCATCGCATCATCGCAGTCGTTGATCTCCTCCTAATATCTAACGGTCCTAATCAAATTTCCCTCCGCCCATGAATGGGTACCACCTTTCAAGCCCATTTCGTATGTTTTCACGCATTTCCTTTTTATTCCATCCAAAATCTAAACTTTCACCATTTACATTGAAACTTCATTTCTCTGCCTACATTAGAACTTCAATATTTTACATTAAGGTTCATCACATATAATCCAACCTACAAAATTCATTTCATTAGTTAACCTCCACCGTCGATCATCGCCTCCAGATATGGTAGGATGGTCCACATGCATTCCTCCACCAAACTTTCACCAGACAATTTTCCCACTGTTTCACTGCATTTTTCATCGTTTTGCTTTACATCTACTGCACTCACCTCTATTGCGCTGCTATTCTCACAGCCCTCCACTACATCAATCCTCCCCTGTGCATGGATTTTTTAACATTGTTTATGTATTTTGCAGGGTTACAAGTGGTGGAAACCGCCATTGCTCACAGTCACTGTTATAGTGACACAGAGCGGAGAAGAGTCCATTTTCAGAGCTTGATATTACAAAGAGATGCATGGGAGGTGTTTAGAACAAACATTTCCATTAAAGAATAGAGTTTAACTCTATAAAACCTCTCCAGTGCCATTAAAGCTCAAATTTCATAGATAGGGACAGTCATGAAGCGACAAAGAGTATCAATATAGGATTAAAGAGTTTTAATGCCTAGTATTGAAGATTTTAAGCCTTAATCCAGTGTTTGAAAGGAAATTGTACCAGATTGAAGACCTTATGAAGTATACAGAAGGCCTAAAGAGGCCTGCTGCACATAAAACAATATTATCAGTATTTCACATCAGCAGAAGTTTCCTCTCGAGAAAGGACAAAGTACCCATGATGTTTTTATTTTGTATCATGTCCCTAAAAATTTTTCCACCCTAACAAAAGTCCTAATGCTACCAGAGCATTTGTTATGTAGTATGTCAGACCTGAATTCATTTATCTGCCCTTTTTTTTTATTCACCAGAAGTACTATAGAGTACTGCAGCCTAACGTACAGCAAAGAACATACCTGGAGTTAATGTCAGCCTATCGAATACCACTCTTTCATCCAAAGATTACCAAAATTAATGCGTAGATATTAAGACAGAATGGACCTCGTGCCCTCTTCTTCTACTCTGTTTTAATGTCTCATTTACTATTTCATATACCTCCTCGGCCTCTCTTTCAGCTATAAAACTCAAGTAAAACACATTGTAAAGGTGGTTGGTTGTTGATCGCATATCTGTGAACTATAAGCTGTCTCTCTCAAGATATAGTTATCTGTGTAAAGTTGTAAGATAGGCTGAGGAAGATGTTTTCAGACTGAATATCAATCTATTGGAAAATGATGTACAAGACTAGTGTTTCTCTTTAATATGATAAGCACATTTCTTTGGATCTTGATTTAAAGCATCGATGATTTTTTTCTTCCTTTATATCTGTTTTCCTTTGTAATTCATTACATTTCATCTCTCTGGTAAGCATCAGAAATATGGCTTAGGATATACCCTTTTATGGTACACTAATGCTTCTTCTCTCCTTACCTTGAATGTTGTCTACTAAATTTGTTATCTGAGTACTGATTCAAGTTAATTTAACCAGTGTAGTAGCTAATATTTACTACTAGCTGATGTATGAATTAATGAATCTGTTCTTAGATGTTCTTGTTGGGTTTTAATTAAAATAATTGAGATACTGGGAGTTTAGAATGATGATTCTATCTCACTAGGGTCTTTTTCAATCAATTGAACCTTTCTAATTTCCCTCAAGTTGGATGCCGAAGCATTGAAAGTTCAAAGCCTTTCTCTGATCTCAGGTTTTCACCTTTGTGTTCAAATCTTTAATGTTTCCTTTGTCTGAAGAGTTAACCTTTAGAACTTGGATCATAGGTGTCTAATGGCATGTCATGTCCCTAGATCTAATTCCTAAGTGGTCACCTTGGAGGTTTCCTTGCCATTCACCTTCCTTCCTTATCACTTCATACCACACTATCATCTTTTAGATCTTATTCTTTAGATGACTAGCCCAATTGAAAAACTTGAATACTGAATAGAAAGTAAACCCTTTCCTGACTTCATTTCCCAATGGTCTCAAGTGTTCTCTGAAATATCTCTCCCTTTCCTAAAATCCTCTTTGCTCATCGTTGTCTTATATTCAACCCTTCCGTCATGATTCCCAACAACCAAACAAACAAACTGAACAAACAACAAACCTTGTGCCTTATAACTAGCCTAAAACCTTTAAGCTTAGCTTCAAACACGTATACCTTTGCCTTTATAGAGAGATCCCTCTCTGGACCTAGGAGGGCTAGATCCTGAGCTCTAAAAGTGGTTTTGTTGTTATCTCATCTTTTGGTATTGCCAAACTTGCCAAAAGATGGGAAATCCAACACTACTTTGAAAAGTAACGTATGTTTTCTGAATTTTGTTTAAGATATATATGCGTGTTTGGTTTTGTATAAGCGCGTGTATCCATGGAAAATCCTTATAAAAAGTGCTTACATAAAGGAATGATTTCTACTTATAAATGATAAATCAATCAAATCAATGATGTTGTATTTATGTTGTCTATCCATGATGTCTTCATATGGATCTAGGTTGAGTAACAATGTCTAAATTAGAACTATTTGAATGATGAATATGAAATTAGGTGCATGCTGATTAGTTGAAAAGGATGCTTGATGCTGCTAACTATATGAGGGTTCAAAGATCTATAATCTAACTGAATATTTCAAAATTTCTCTATCCAATTCTGTGACTGGTTCAGAGTAACAATTTTTAGTACTTAGTATATTGATATCTATACGCAGGTTGCAGTACATAAAAGTGCACATGGATTTCCTTAAGTGAAGTAGCATATAAATTTTTATAAATGAATGTTCAGGGCTGCAGTTGATTTTGTGTGTTGATACAGTATTTCAGGTTCAATTATGATAATATGGTCACAGTGATCTCTTTGTTCTGTTTGACTTAAGTTGATTCTGTGGTTCATTAATTATTTGCACGATTCAATGATTGCTTGGTTCAATGGTTATTTTTAGTAATTGAGTAAATTATTTGGGCATAGTAATTATTTTTATTTTTGATATTTGTCTTATATGATGTTGAACGGTTCAACATGGATTATGTGATGAAACAAGGCCTATAAGTTGTGATGTATTGAATCTGATGGATCTAGTGTGAAAATTTTTTAAATGTGGTTTTTGGTACTACTAAGGTTTGGAGCCTTCAGTGAGGAAATCAAAGATTCCTTCCAGAAGAGTTGGTGACCAGATCATTGGATTATATCTCACTTCCAGTAGTGGCTGGTAAACAACAAGAGGGGGTCAAAGTTCCCATCTAGTAGTGGTTGGTAAACGACAAGAGGGGGTCAAAGTTCCCATCTAGTGGTGGTTGGTAAACGATATTAGGGGTTTTGAGCTCCATTCCAGTAACAGTTGAAGAACAAGTGAAGGTTGCAACTTTATACAGGTGGGTGCTTGCATACTTGTATGATTCTGTGCCAATACAATATTGTAGTTATTTTTATATATAATAAATATTAAAGACAAAGACAACAACAACAATGGTTTTCTCCCACATTGGGTTTCCACCTTAAATCCTCATTTTCATGTGTGTTGCTTATGTGTGATGGTTTATTAAATTATTTCTAGACATGTTTATGAATTAATAAATGTATGATGAAGCATCAATGCACTAGTCTAAGTAAAGTTAGTGAACACTTTTCTGAATTATAGGTTCTCTGGGCATACACTAGTTTCCTAAATGAAAGCCGCACACATATGCTAGTTGGGTTAATTAAAGTAGCATATAGAATTAATTAAAGAAAAATAAAGGTATGTGTGAGTTGTAAATACTGATTCGGCCCCCCACCCTCTCATTATTTTTCCCAACAATTGGTATCAGAGCAGGTCCTTTTATAGAAGCTCGATCACTTGAAGGAAATCCATCACAATGGGAAGAAAGCAAAACAAGAAGGTTACTCAAGGAATAAGACATCCTAGAAAACATGTGAAAAATTAAATGAAGAAGATAAAGTAGGTACTAATGGTTGTTCTTATGATCCACTTCCTTTTTCATGTAATATTTAAGATAGTAAATATGAAAGTGAAAGTAATGTTATCGATCTAGAAGCATAAATTTCTAAACTAAAGAATGATGTTGAGGATCAAAATATTCTATTTAATGAAAGATAATGTATATACAAAGATGTGATTACTAGATTGAATAATCAATTACAAGAAAGAAACTCAATTGAGCAGATGAACAAAGATCAGATAGACCAATGTCAAACATTGTAGGATGAAGTAACCAATCATAGCGAAGGATTTTAAGAAAAAATCATCTCTCAAATTAGATTAGGAAAAACGAAATAAGGGGAATGAAGAGCTTCTGCAAAAATTTGAAGAAGAAGAAAATGTGTTGAAAGAAGATATTCTAAAATTTAATGCCCAAGTAGAAGAAGAAATAAGGGTCGAAAAGGTATGAAGAAGCAGTGACAAATAATGGAGGTCAATGTAAATATTTTAGAAGGTAAATTATAAGAAAACAATAAACACTTCATATTTTAAGATAGTACTAATATTCTGGATAATATTCTCATTATTCAAAGGTCTCCTTCTGTTAAATTTGGTCTTGGTTTTCATGAAATTGTTAAAGGAGAATCTAGTTCACAAGACAGTGCTAAAGATTCAAACGATATCAATTCAAAACCTAAAGTGTTTAAAGAGACAAAAAGTCAATCGACTATCATGAATCCACAAAGGAAATGATTCACACCTAACTATAGAAGAATAAATTGAATCTCTCCTCTCATAAAAAAATCGCAATGCTTTATATGTCATAATTATGGACATGTTGCAGCTAATTACAGAAGAAGATTGTTTCAGTCGCAGAAAAATAGACACTACATAGAAAGACCATAAGCTCACAGGTAATCAAGTTTCTTTAAGGGATATTTTTTTTCATGCAACATTTTTGGTCATAAAGCATTTGATTGCGAAATAAGGAACATAAGAAAAACATAGTATGATTCCTCTCCTCCATTTTATTGTCACATAAGATGTTATGCTTCTAAAAAGTGTTGGCATGTAGAAAAATAATGCAAGAACATATCAATGAATAACCAAATACAACATGAGAGACAAACTTATGATATCATAAGATTGAAGAAATATGGATCCCCCAATGTTCATGTTAGCAAGTAGAAATAAGAAGAGATAAGATGTGGTCTTCGTCTCTGTTCTCTTAAAAATGAGGATGAATGGTACATCGACAATGGATGTTCTCATGACATGACTAGTGATAAGAGTAATATGGAGCCTCTCAAGAAAACTCAAGATGGTAATGTTACTGTTTCAAATGATGCTCCAGCAAATTTTTTGGGAAAAGATAGAGCTATAATTAACAAAAATAGAAAGGAAACAAATGCTTTATTAGTCCAAGGCCTAAAAAAAAACATATTAAGTGTAGGCCAAATGGCAGATAAAGGAAATGTAATTGTGTTCATATCAACCAAATGAAAGGTCATGGATGAAGAAAATTGAAAGGTCATAGCAAGTGGATACATAAACACTAATAAATTATATATGTTTAATGATCTGGCCTGTCACATATATAAGGAGGATTTAGACTCACACTAAAAGAAGAAAATTCTCATTGCAGTTCATATTTTTTGAAAGAATATTGCTATAATAAACTGCAATATGTGAATATTGGTTGATAAATGTTGCTTGTTTATATTTCTGAAAGTACATCTGATGTGACAATAGAAAGCATGTATAGACTGTACAAGTACAGAGGGAGGTAAAGCTGTGAAATTTTCAATTGTTTCACCTTTTGTGCATGGGTTGCATGAACTAGAGACAAGTATATACGCGATTTCATTTTAATACAGTCACGTCTCCTTCTCGTTGATAAGAAAAATAGTGGGAAGGGCTCAAGAATAGATTCTCACATGTTTCTGACAGTTATGATTTAATTTTATTGTTCTGATATTAATGGTTAGAGTCTGTTGATATAGTCTTGAGTTATGTTTTTCACATATATCATTAGTTGATTTATGAATATGCTTGGATGAGTGAGTTGTGATCAAACTGGACAGAGAACAAGTAGCACAATTTTAGGGGGAGCATTAGCCTTACTGCTAATGATGCATTGTTGGTCTTATGATTCTTTAATACTTGTGATGCTCATGTAGTAGTTCTAATGATCTTGTCATGATACATGGATTTCTTATGATGATATTATGGATGATTGTTGATCATATTTTGTAGAAGATTATCTTTATCTGAACACATGGAGTTGATGCATGACTAATGATTCAGTTATGCTGAAAGAACATACAAATCTTGTTTTTATGACTACTATTGTGAATGATTCCCATTGTACTTGATTTCTACACATGTTACATCATGATTATGAAAATGGAATAAATATAAAACATGAAGTCAGTGGTGATAAGGGATCACATGGATGATTCGTTGATACATATTGATTATTGATGAAGTGGTTTTGGTATCATAATTATTCTTGCATATTGGGGCAAGAATACGATGTTATTGCAAGGATCATGAAGACTTCGTTACTGATATGCTTATACTACAACTGTTGGATGATACTTGGAGACATGGCTACATTGTCTTATCTTACTCATTGGTTCTAACATATGTTGTTGATGCATGTCTATGATCCTTTTCGGTATACGATGGTTGCAGATCATTGTCTTGATCTCTCACTCTTGAGGAATTTTGGTCTTGGTTATAGAAGTCATATTTGTAAATTGATGTAAAGGTCATGTTGAGACATATGATGTAATAATTGTCATATTCAGTCATGTATGGACTTTGAGGTCATCTCAATTGGTTGGGTGGTTGTGTCAAATATGTAATCCCACTTGGTTTGGTGGTTGTGTACAAAATGTAACCCCACTTGGTTAGGTGATTGATGTAAGTATGAGTCCTTGGTGATAGGAAAGGTCATACTCAGTTGAGTTATAAAGTCATGTACTTCATTGAAAATCTATCTGAAGATTCAACATGTTCTCTGGGAAGCATGGTTAGTATAGTCCAGATCAGATCTACAGAGCTCTTGTAAATACAATGAAAGAGAAACCTTCTTTTAGAATTGGTTCACCCTTTTCCCTTGATTTCAAAGGGGGACAGTAACTTGGTGTTTGAATAATACTTATCTTGTTGTGTCTAACAGGTATCTACAAGTTATGGTGATGAAACACCAACATGGTTGCCATCAAGTCCAAAGAGGGAGATTGTTAGCATTATGATGTAATGTGTTGTCCTTGATGGTAACCTACTCAATGAGTTTCATTTTGATAGAAAAATAATTGATGAAGATGTAAACTTGATGTATCTACAAGCCAGTTCATATGTGATAAAGAAATAAATACCAGTCAGTGGCAGAGGAATGATGAAGGTAAAGTTTTAGGAAGTATACACAAGTTTGAGGAAGGGAAGCTGCATATGCACAGGTGTATACACATGTTTAATGACATGTATATATGTATTTTTGATGAAGGGAAGTTCTTTATATGAAATCTCAATTCTAGCCAAGCCATGTATATATGCATTTTCGATGAAGCAAAGTAGTATATACATAGTTTTGGTGAAGAGAATTCGCGTATACACGCGGGTACAAAGAAGAAAAGTCACATATGTTTTGGTGCACTAATTTTAAAAATACCAAGGGTATTTACCATGGTATTATCCCACAATATTGACCGTAGTAACGACTATTTGACCTCATCCAAGAATACTGTCGGCACTTGTGTGGTTTTTTCTCATGGTATTGGCTAAGGATCAAACTGTATAAGGAGGTGAAGATACAAGTGCTAGATGTGCACGAGTGAGGTTAATGAATGAATAATTCAATATAAAGTATATTTGTATGGTATGGGATATAGTTTATTAATAGATATGAAATAATGATGCACCCATAAATACAATGATGGATCAGGATATTTAGACATGAAATGACTATGTTTTGCATGATCTATTTATGGAATGATTAGATCTATGATTTGAAGTCTATTTATTAATTTGAATGTCGTTATCTGGGTATATCTAAAATTGTGATGCACAACACTATTATAAGTTGATAGTTGTAGATCTATACGAAATTTTGACACTTGAAAAGCATGTACACACGTGGGTTTTTCTCCTTAAAGTATCATATTTTTTTGTAGTTTTTTTAAGATCTATACATAGGTTTGGTTCTAGATAAGCACGTATATATGCAAAAAATACTTATGAAAAATATGTACATAAAGGAAGGTTCTATTCTTATAAATGGTTGATCAATCAGATCAATGTTGCTATATTTATATTGTCTTTCAATGATGTCTTCATATTGATCTGGCTTTAGTAATAATGTCTAAAGAAGAAATATTTGAATGATGAAATTAAAATTAGGTGCATGTTGATTGGTTGAAAAGAATGCTTGATGCCGCTAACAGTATGAGGGTTCAGAGATCTATAATCTAATAGGATATTTCATAATTTCTTTGTCCAATTTTGTGACTAGTTTGAAGTAAAAAAATTTAGTACTTAGTATATTGAGATCTGTACACAGGTTGCAGTACATAAATGCACGTATACACATGCGTTTACTTAACTGAAGTAGTGTATACATTTTGGCATATGAAATTTCAGGGTTGTAGTTGATTCAGTGTGTTGATACAAAATTCTGGGTTCAGTTATGATAATCTTATCAAAATGATATCTTTGTTCAATGTGACTTAAGTTGATTTAGTGGTTGGTTAAGTATTTGCATGATTCAGTGATTGATTGGTTCCGTGGTTGTTTACAATAATTGGGCGAATTATTTGGTTATATTAATCAGTTTTAGCTTTGATATTTGTCTTATATGATGTTGAAGGTTTCAACATGGATTATGTGATGAAAAGAGGCCTACAAGTTGTGATGTATTGAAGCCAGTGCATCTTGTTATCCTCCATAGTGTTCCAAGGCTGAGAATGAAAACCAACGGAGGTAACCACAAACCACTTGGGAATTTGTAGCTATCCCTACAAAATCAAAGAGACTCTCTTTGTGATCTTGCAGCGAAAATATGACTAAAGAAGGGTAAAGATATTAGGCTAGGTCTAAGCTCTAATGTTTTGAAAATTTAGGGGTTTTTCTGGATCAGGAGGAGAGGCCAAGGAAACTAGGTCAGATAAAAAAGATTGAAGTTGCAGGGATACAAAGGGGCATGTGAGGTATGTTCATTGACACTTTGAGGTTGTCAATTTTAGTGTACGGTGGAAAAGAAAAGGATAAAAATGAGCATGACAAGCATGAGTTCATTTATTATAATATTAACAACATAAACATTAAATTCCTACCAAAATAGAGCATAAGTCTAAATAATTATGTTTAAAATTTTATAGGAAGATCACTGAAAAGCATATATATGGAAATAAGATGAATCAACCATTCATAAAAGCAAATCACAGTAGAAAAACATTTCCATAAAATCATACCACATGAATCCCTATTTAATATGTTCAACTGCACTTGTATTTCATCAAATGTTAATTGTACACAAGACTCCAAGACTACTACTCACTAATGTCAAACCTTGATTCTGAATTCAATATAGCTACATATAAACGAGAAACCATCTTCCCCTCTCTCAGGGGTCGAATCCCTCTTGATAGGAACAATTCTAAAAACTTCCTCCAACCAAAACTAAGACTAGGGAGGTTAAAAAAAAAGTCTCCTTTTATCCTTTGACTCACCTATCCATCATTAATGACCTCAAAAATTACACCAAATTCAAATTTACAACCATAATTACATTCATCTACATCATCTCAACTAAAAACGAGAGGGATTACATCATGAGAAACCAAGTTTTACTAAAGAAACTCAAAAATTTGACCTCTAGGTAAAAGCGCATCACATTCAGGGAAAAGCACAATGCCATGAGGGAAAAGTGCAATGACATCTTGCAGGGAAATTTTGAGTGCCTTCTTGTGCTCCAAATGTTGATATGATCGTACCATTGAAAAGCGTAGGATGTCTAGTTGTTCATAGAGTACTTAAGAAAGTAAAATGGCTTCTCCAAGGCCGAGAAAAATGGATTTTCTTAGGGTCTCTCCATAAACACAGCGCCATGGTGAAAAAGGTGGTAGAAAGTGGTTTTATAGCATGTTTTCTTCACATTTCTCCCAACTAGAATGCTGACATGGCACAAAACATAGATAGTAGATATCTGAAAGTCATAAGCTATGCATTCATGTATGGTTTTGGTGATTTTGAGCTCTGAGGTAAAAATGAAGCACCGAGGAACCACACTTATGGCTGTCATGAATTTCCTGTTATAACCAAAAGTAAAAATTCTCAATTTTACGCAAAAATAACGCTCAGAGGTAGGTCAATATCTCTCTAGTCGTAACACATTTTTCAAAACTGAGAGAGGTTTTTGTTATTTGGTATTATAAGACTGAAAAAATCCTCCTTTTTAAAAATAAATAAATTTCCAATTGATTAGAATCCAATTTTTAAGTTGATCACTCAAAAATTGTAGAAGCGTAGCGTGCTCTTAGCTGAAGCGCAACATAGTCTTTGAGAGGATTTTTGGAGGCCTTCCCAAATGATTTTTAGGCTGAAAGTGGTATGGTTGGAAATTGGATAATTTATGCTACATAATGGAGTCATCAAGTACTATAGAACCATAATCCAAACCCCTAAAAAACTAACTTGAAGTCAAGATTTCCACAAGTGCAGAAAACCTCCTGTAGCAATTGTAACTTGGGAATTTATTTCAAATAATAATACCTATGCATAAATGGAAGGAGGATTTTGTTCTATGGTCTTTTATGGACAAAAATCTCTTTCACTTTTTTCAAAGCCATCTTCCTTACTTCAGAAAATAATTTTTAATTACAACTCTCCTTGTGTGCAATGTAAACCCTAGGCAACCCACATTCTTGGAAAGACTTCTTGAGGAAAGATGAAGCTATGATTTCTTGGATTTTGGTGGGCTCATAAATAATTATTTTCTCTCCTTTATACTTCTTCTTTTCAGTGTGTGTGGTCTTTGCTTCCATTGTGAAACCCTAGCTCACTAGGAGGAAGAATTACGGTTCAGTTTTGGGAAAAAGAGGAATTTGGGGAAGTTTTATGAATGGAGGGAAACGAAGGGGTTTACGGGTGTCTAAATTATTGGAAAAATTTAGGGGGGTAAGGATAGATGTTAGGGAGTGTAGGGAGGTGAAAATTGTGTAAAGTATTTGGGGGAAAGGGTATAAAAATGAAAAACACGGTCCTAGACTAGGAAAGTGTAGTGTAGGCTAGGGTTTGTAGGGAAATAAAGGAAATGAGGGGAAGGGATGAGGGGAAGTGTCAAGGAAGGTATATGGAAGGTGAGAAAGGGTTTTTTAGCATGAGTTTCAGGTTTTCTCCCAAAAAATGGACCAAAGACACTCTGAGACAAAAAACACAGCAAACCCTATGAGAGGGTGATTTTCTGTGCTTTCAAGCCTGAAATGAAGCTAAACAGAGGTAGATGAGGGAAAAATATAACCCACTTACCTATTTTTGATGATATGGAACCTGTGGCTGATGAAGAAACACCTGGAAAATAAACATTTTGCTCCCTTGAGAAAAACACAACACCTTGGATAAAAGTGTAGTGCAGGATGAGAAAAGCGCGACGCAACTGAGAAATTTTACCTTTAAGGTGAAATTCGGTTGATATATGGGCTGGAATGAATTTTATTGTGGATATATGCATTATGAGAGATAAATGAGAAAAATATGTGCTCCTATGGTCTTCTTATAGGCTAGAGGGCTGATTTTCTCATAGGTGATGATGTGGCCCCACCTTATCTTTTCACAAACTAAATTGATAAACTTGTGTATTGCAACTTAAAACCTTATTATACATAATTAAATATTAATAAAGATAAAAATTATTTTAAGAGATCATTATATAACACTCCTCCCTATTACTAATCCCTTTAATGTGACCATAGATGATGACATGGCCTACTTACATGACATTTGATAATATCACCTAATGATGACACTATATGATATGATAACCAAAATTATGGCCAAGATGACCAAGCCACTATTCCAAGATATTTTGTCCTCGCCATGATAATATTTATTGATCATGAGAATTAAGGGAGTAATAATGAACTAGATGACAATCGAATGATCATATTTTTATTTGAAAACTCCTTGAAATAATAAAAATTTTCCCCACGACCCTATCAACCAAATGAAAGAGCATAATTTGATCACTGGTGAGTGAGAGGACTGACAGACACTAACATTGGCTCCATATGGGGATGGAAATTCCTTTAGGAGGTTTCAAGAACACCGTAAACTAGGTAGCCTCATCCATTTGGAAATGGCATCAAAAATGAAAAACAAGACTCGAAACTGAAATGACTTGACAAACTGAAATTGACTACTAACTAAAATTATTTATGGAAGCATACCATCGAGATTCGAGGGCTTCAAATCCTGATGATAACCACCTTCCTACTGAAGATATATATATATATATATATATATAATCATGTGTAATTATCCTTCTAGTGTAACCAATCCAAAAACTTCTACTTACTTGAATCATGCTCACACTTTCCTCGAGCAAGGAGAAAAAACAAAAGCTAGGAAACTCCAAGTATCTGATGAAAATATTATTTTGATACATAAATACATGAAAATACATATTACATGCTAACTGTAGCAAATCAGTAAAAGGGTCCTTAATAATTTGAACTATTACCTTTTCTTGAGATCTAGCAGAAACACATGCACACCCTTCATTTTGATCTGAAAAAAACTTAGTTGTTGATTCATAGGAAGACATAGGGAAGTATGAATTTCTGCTAGCTAAGTGTTGACTTTAAATTCTTCAATTTAGAGCTACTCTAATTCTATCTCTGTAGGAAAATCTTCATGTTCAAGAGGCTGTAAAACAACTTTTACTTTATTGAAGCTCTCCTCTTCATAATATTCTTGCAATATTTTATGTTTATTCTCTGCCATAATGTCTAGAGATCTTTCTTCGTTCATTTCATCATAATTCTCCTCCTTGTCTTCACAAACCTAATGCTGAAATAAACACCTAGAGAAATAACAATTTGAAAAAATAAGTGAATGACCATCTTCGTACCTTTGTTGGTGATTTCGAAATTGCTGAGTTATAGAGGTTGGTTCTTGGGGCTGAGTATCCTTTGGAGAAGTTGGCCTCTTCGGACTCGAAGTGATAGGCACATTTTTGTCTCTCAAATTATGTTGCCTCTGCACTGAGCTGAGTTGATTATGGTAACCTCTCTAATAATATTCAATCTTTGTTGCTAATATGTAATCAATCTCATGAGAGAAAACCAGTTTTTCATCATTATTGAACTCATAAGATGGAAGATGATTATCATTATTGAAATTCTGCTCAATTTTATTTATAGTCAAAGGATAAACATCTATTGGCTGGGAATTTTCATAATTGATTTCTGACCTTTCATCTTGATGCAGAGAAAATTCAAAGAAATCCTCTTCAATCACATCAATAATTAAATCCTCATCATCAATATCAATCCCTATGAACTGAAAAAGGTGCTAAAACTTTAGACATAAATTCTCTATCTACAATAAGGAAGGATAATGTTGCTTATAATTGTGACAAAATTCTACATGAAAATATTTAAGTGAATATAGACTGGCAGCAAGCAATCCCTCATACCATGACCCAGCATCATCCTTTAAGGTTGCCATTAACATCTTTATCAAACAATCGTCTAGAAACTACAAACCTACCATATGTATATGTATATGAAATTTAATCAAATGTATAACAACATTGTCATCTTTTTCATTTCTGAACCTAGGCAGATATGTTTTCCAATATATCTAAGGTATTCAATTCAGAAAACTAGGAATATGAGGTTAATTCATAGCAGCATACCTTCTAGCAGTTTAATCCATCTTGAGACAATAGAACGACGATCCTTTTGGTACTAATTCTTAGGATAGTTAAATTACCAATGAAACCTTGATTTCTGGATCCTATTTCCAGTGGAGTCTTTGGATCAAGTAGAAGTTTATTGGATTCATGAGGTGAATCTTTCAGCCTTGATATGTATTTGACCATTGTTCACCATCAACACCCATATTTGATCTTTTTCATTCTCACCCAAGCAAAATATGATCTTTCGTTCCCCGGCAACGACGCCAAAAATGTTATCCTCCATAATGTTCCAAGGTCGAGAATGAAAACTAACGAAGGTACCCTCAAGCCACTTGGGATTTGGTAGCTAGCCCTACCAAAAATAAAAGAGTGCTCTCTCTGTGATCTTGTGGCCAAAATATGACTGAAGAAGGGTAAAGATATTAGCCTAGGTCTAAGCTCTAGGGTTTTGAAAATATAAGGTTTTTGTTGGATCAAAAGGAGAGGCCAAGGAAACTAGGTTAGATCTAAAATATTGCAGTTACAGGGATACAAAGTGGCATGGCAGGTATGTTCAATGACACATTAAGGTGGTCAATTGTAGTGTAGTGTTGTGAAACCATCTCTAAAAAGAGAAGAAAAGAGATATCAACGCCTTATAAATAAGCCACTTCGAGAGGGAAACCTCTAATACATTACATGAATGAAAAATTCTTAGATGATACAAATGAAAAAACCTCCTTTCTATATATAGGAGTCCATGGGGCCACAATGTAATCCTAGTGGGGCCATAATGTAATCCTAACTGACCTAACAATAATAATTTGAGGGAACAATAATAAAAATATGGGGGTTACAGGGGTACAACAATAACAATAAGGGGGCTACACTAACAACAATAAGGGACTATACTAGTAATATAAGGACCTAACATGCTCCTCTCCTTCAAAAAGGTGTTGTCCTCAATGCTTGAGTAGCTCTGGGTGCTTTTGTATAAAATTCTCATCCTCCCATGTAGAATCTTTCGTGGGTAAGTTCTTCCATTTGATGAGATACTCTGAAATTGATCGATTTCGTAGTTGTCGAGTTCTTATTTCCGTGACTGCTTCAGTTTTTAATATGGTTTTTCCTTCCTCATCAAGTTCTGGAAATATTGTTTGAACTGGAAGTTTGTCCCCTATAACCTTTTTTAAGCATGAAACATGGAAAATTGGATGCACTCACGAAGAAGCAGGAAGCTCCAATTTGTATGCCATAGTACCAATCTTTTGTGAAACCTTGTAAGGACCATAGTATTTTGGTGATAATTTATTATCCTTCTTAGCTTGCTTGAGGGACATTTTTTTGTATGGTTGTAGTCATAAAAATACCCAGTCTCTCACATCAAAACTTCTCTCACTACGATGTTGATCTACCTGTTGTTTCATTTGATTTTGTGCCAAATTTAGGTTATCCTTTAAGAGTTGGAGAACTTCTTGTTGATGCTCGATGTGATTCTCCACTGCTTGAACCCTAGTATTTTCCCTTAAATAAGATGTGATGGATGGTGGATGATATCCACAAAGTGCCATAAATGGGGTCATTTTTGCTGCAGTATGGAAGGAAGTGTTTTGCCACCATTCAGCCAGAGGTAACCACTTGACCCAGTGCTTTCTTATCAGATACAAAACAATAAAGATATCCTTCCAAAAATTTATTCAATATCTATGTTTGACCATCGGATTGAGGATGATAAGATGAGCTATGAGCTAGTTGAGTACCCTAACAAGAAAATAATTCCGTCTAAAAATTTCCTGTAAAAATGGGATCTCTGACACTTACAATAATCTTTGGGTTTCCATGTAGCTTTTGAATTGTTTCCATAAATGCAGTAGCAAATGTACTTGCTTTAAATGGATGAGATAATGCACAAAAGTGTACATTCTTGGTAAGGATATCAACTACCACCATGATGACACTCCTTCCTTTTGACTTAGGTAAGTCGGTGATAAAATCCATTGAAATCTCCTCCCAATATTGACTTGGAATGGATAAAGGTTGTAGAAGACTCAGGGTCTTAATTTTCTCCACTTTATTTTGTTGGCAAACCAAACATTCCGTCACAAAATTTTGAATATCATATTTAAGGCCATCCCAAAAATTTCTTTCTTCACCCTATGGTAAGTTTTTAAAAATCCCGAGTGTCCTCCTAAAGGAGAAGTGTGCAATTCCAAAATAATCTTTTGTTTTAGTTGGGAATTATTGAAAATATATAAGCGATATTTGTACCATGAGGAATCGTGTTTCCAACTAGATGTATTAGATGTACTAGGATATTGCTGCAATTTTTGAATGAGAGTCCACACTTCTTCATCCTTCTTCCATTCATCCCTTGCTTCAGTTATCCAATCTGGTTGGATAAATGAAATGGCACAAAGCAATGCTTCCACATGTTCATCCTTTCTTGAGAGTGTGTCTGCAACAACATTTAGTTTCCCTTTTTTGTAGAGGATTTCAAAATCATATCCCAACATCTTTGTGACCCATTTTTGATGCTCTTCTGAAGAAATTTTTGTTCCAAAAAGTGTTTAAGACTATCATGATCAGTTTTTACCTTGAAGTGTCTTCCAATTAGGTAAGGTATCCATTCCTTTAGTGCATGTATTATTGCCAACATTTCCTTCTCATAGATAGCCTTTTGTAAATACTTTCCTTTTATTAAATGACTTTCAAAAGAAATGGGTCTTCCTTCTTGCATTAAAACAACACCAATTCCATTTCCTGAGGCATCACATTCCACAATAAAGGTTTTTGTGAAGTCTGGCGTAGCTAAGAGTGGTGTTAGGCACATTGCCTCTTTAAGATGTTAAAAGGCCTTAGTTTCTTCAGGAGTCCATGAAAATGCATCTTTATTCAATAATGTTGTTAGAGGTGTTGCTATTCTCCCATAATTCTTAACAAACTTGCGATAATACCCTGTTATCCAGAGAAATCCGCGCAACTTCTTTATTCCTTAATGGCTTTAATTTTGTTAGGGCCTACCTTAACACCCTCGT
This sequence comes from Pinus albicaulis, assembly GCA_034641835.2. NCBI lineage: Eukaryota > Viridiplantae > Streptophyta > Pinopsida > Pinales > Pinaceae > Pinus > Pinus albicaulis. The sequence goes on from CM076573.1 coordinate 671,176,249, forward strand.
GAGATACAATATGACCTAGATATTCAACCTCTTGTACTCCAAATAAAAATTTGGATGTTTTTTCATATAATTGTTTCTCCTCCAATAGTTTTAGCACCCTTTCAACATGTAGAACATGTGTTGGGAAAAATACTGAGAGGGGGGGGTGAATCAGTATTTACTGCATATTCAAAACTTTTTACTTTTTCACTCTCTAAAACCCATACGCTACTTTTCTTTAGTAAACTTGCGTATACACGCGGATATCCTTCAAACAACTCGCGTATTAGCAAAGATCTAAATATGCAGATATTTATTAACTTAGTTCTTTGCAATATTCATTCATCTGATGTTAAGTTAAAATTAAACATGTGTAGTAACAACAGAATAAACCATCACACAAAGCATCACACATGAACACCAGGATTTTTAGGTGGAAACCCAAGTCGGGAGAAAACCACCGCCGCAGTTGCTCAGCCTTCAATATTTTATTATAGAGAAAACATCTTACAACATATGTGCTGGTGCAGACTCCTACCAGCACGCAGGCACCCACCTGCGCTCGTTTACCAGCCTCTCCTGGAAGGGAGCTACAACCCCCTGACTGAAGGCTACAACCCTCAGCACCTCTATGGACCACATTTCATCAATTTTCACACTGGATCCAAAGCTTCCTTTAGGACACAACTTGCAGGCCACGTTTCATCATATTTTCAGACTGGACCCACTCCATACTTTTAAGCACAGTCAAACATGAAACTGATACATATAACTTACTGACAAATTTCAGTAAACCAGCAGAACAGATCAGACATTTCTTACCACAGACTTCAGCAAACCCTGGTTTGCATACGTGCTTTCCTTTCTATGATATCGCGTATATACGCGCTTCCGTTCACATCAACCAGCGTATACTTCTATACAAATTACAGAACTAATTTCATTGCACATACGCGCTTTCTCTTCAGCGAAGCCGCGTATATATGTGCTTCCTCTGCGGCAAACAAGCGTATGGTTCTTCAGACAATTAGGTCATTGCAATTCTTCAGAACATATACATCACACAGATTTTTACCCTTTACTTCAGACAGATGTTCACCTCATCTCAGATCTAATCATTCCATAAACAGATCTAGCAAATACAAGTACATTTCAGATCTAGATCCTCTTCTTCATTTCTTCATAGGTGCATCATAGATTCAGATCTATCATCAAACCTTTACCCTTTCCATACAGATATACTTCCTAGAGAAGTATTCATTAAAGCTCAGACATCTTGCACACACACTCATGATTTTCACAATGAATTTCTTCTCTTTATATAGGTTTCCCCTTTTTCAATACCATGAGCCAAAACCACATTAATTCCGATGGTATTCTTGGACGGGGTCATTTAGACGAATCATTACCCAATACAATGGGTCAATACCATGTTGGTTACCCCTGGTTTTACACTTTATGAGCGCTTTTTCCCATACGCGACTTGGCACGTTGTTTCCCGCGTGCATACGCGACTTCTCCTAGGTAAATCCGCGTATGCCTTGAGACATACTCTTTTCATCATAGATCTAGCACATACTGAATTTCTTTCTTCATTCCCTTCTGTACTCACTGTAGATACATCAGATTTACTTCATCAAGAACATATTCTATCAAGCACAACTTCATCAAGTAAGCTGCCATCATCTTCATCAAGTGGGTTACCATTCAAGGACAACACTTAGCATCATATTGCTAACAAACATTATTTCATATTAGATTTACATCATTTACCAAGTTCATCAAGTCAAGAATAACTTCATCAGGTGGTTTTCCATCAAGGACAACACATGTCAACAATCTCATGTCTTCATCTTCATTCAGTGGGTTGCCATCAAGGACAACACTCTGCATCATATTGCCAACAATCTTCCCCTTTGGACTTGATGGCAACCACGATGGTGTTTGATCACCACAACAGATAGGTACATTAAGAATACAATGACACCATGTCACTCTCCCCATTCTTTGACACCATTATCTTCATTCAAACACCATGTCACTCTCCCCCTTTGACATCAAGGGCAAAGGGCGGATAAAAAACCAACACACTCTCCCCCTTTTCTCCTCATGTAGAAGAAGCGTTTTGCAGATCTGATATATACTGAAGTGACCAAGCTCCCCCTGAGTTCATGCTGAATTTTCAAACATATTTTTCTATATCACCAATGACTCATACTTACATCAAAGATCCATCCAAGTGGATTTACATATGAGACTCAACTACCCAACCAAGTGGGTTTACAAATTTGACTCAGTTACCCAACCAAGTGGGTTTACAAAATTAACTCAGCTACCCAACCAAGTGGGTTTACAAAATTTGACTCAGCTACCCAACCAAGTGGGTTTACAAATTTTTCAAGTCCTTACATGACTGAATATTACAATTTTACATCATGGGTCTCAACATGACCTTTTCATCAAACTACAAATATAACTTTACATGACCAATACCAGAAAGACCTCAAGAAAGAGATCATTTTTCAGAATCAACATAATGCCAACAATGCATTATACTCAGCAAGGCTAGGGCTCCCCCTGAAGTTCTAACATTATCATAAAAATGCATCTTAGAGTAAAAAATACTACATCAATTACTTGTATTTATTGTATAGATAATGATGGATTTTGATTGACTTGGCAGTGCAGGTACAAATCCTCTTGCATCATGAGAAATACAACTTGTCAACCAAGGTCATGTCCAGGATATTTTTGCTTGTGCGCTTGACCAGGTTTGTAATGTCACATTTTGTAAGTTCCTTTACAGTTCATAATTCAATATTAAGCTTGTTCATGATTATTATCTAGGTTTTTTGTATGTGTTTTTTCATCTTTTTGATTGTAAGCAACTCTGCATGTTTCCTGTTGTTCACTATGATTTCTCCCATTACCACTCCCAGGATGAATCCGACTTTATTGTTACATAGGTTACTTTATTGTTACTATGATTTCTCCGTTTACGATTTCATAGGTTACATCATGTAAAGTTGTCAATCTCAGGTTGGTGATGAGCTTTAGTTCTCCAGATTTGGGGCTTTTCTGATATTTTATCCCTCATGTCATTCCTGCATCACCTCATTGTTTGAGCATGCCAATTGTCTACCACTTTTACCAATTGGCACATGTCAATCTCTGAGTGGTGCCACATTTCACCTATTTTCAGTGAGAGTTTAGGGTTTCTCTAACATAGCTTCAGAAATCCGATTCAATGCCTGCTTGAATATTGTCACATAATACTCATGGTTTGGATTGATGAGCATGTTCTGAATGGTTGGTTGATTCATAAGAACCACCCATATAGTCATCTTGAGATATTTCAAAAGTTTTCTCGAGTTTCCTTTTTCACCGTTTCTAGTGGGTGGGATGGTGTGGGGTGATCCATCAATACTGGTGCTCTTGTAGTAGGGAATTTTTTTTTGGGGATATAAAGGAGCATTTGATGTAGATATCCCATTGGATGCATTCATAGATGGGCATGAGAGGTCAAGAATTTAAATTAAAAATATGCAACCTCTAGCATGGAAACCTGAAGGCCGCGAGAGACACTGGTTAAAGATTGTTTTGTGGTGGCCTTAATATAGTCGTGATTTCTTTCTATTATCTTAATGCAAATATATAGTCCGGTCTCATTAAAATGAGGATTTTGGTTGTATTTCTCTTTGGTTGTTTCTCTCTTAATGCTCCAGAAGTTGCCAAAAGTTGCAATAGTTGTTTATTTTGCTTGTTACAACTTAAAAGTGGTTTTTAGCAATGGGAGTCATGTTTTTTAAGGTTCATACTAATATGAAGATCTTGTAATTCTATATTCAGCATAAGAGAAGATGGCCTCTGCTTTGGGCAGTATGACAACAATTGCCACATCTACCTCATCGGGTAACAATGGAAAGGGGAAGAAGTTGGGTGCAATGTTTGATAATTATGGCAGACAATTGTCTTCTCTTTCAGTTTTTTCACCCATTTCCTTTAATCGCTCAAGCAGAAGAGGGACTCTGAAATTACGCGACAGAGAGAAGGTAGTTAATACAAGAGCTATGGAAAAGGAGTTGTACTTCAACAAGGATGGCTCAGTGACAAAAAAATTGCAGGTCAGAGAAAAAATTATGTTTAAAGGAAGGTCACCTGCACGTGAAACTTCACTGCCGTGGATCTTTCCTTGTCCACTTATATTCGATTTTAATGTGTTATTTTATTTTTTCATGGAGGGTTGTTTTGGCATATGGTCTGGCATTCAATTGCACACTTACTGAAATCATTGTCAATTTGTCTTGCAGGCGGTGTGAACAAACTTGCTGATCTTGTTGGAGTCACCCTTGGGGCGAAGGGAAAAATGTTGTCTTGGAGAGCAAGCATGGTTCTCCAAAAATAGTTAATGATGGTGTGACAGTAGCTAAGGAGGTAATTTGTAGATGTGTGCTCTGGTTTTCTTTTTAACATTGTATTATTTCCCCCTCTTAAATGTCTTAGATTTGGTAGGCATAATTTGAAAACTCAAAGGTGAAAGGAAACATATTTGTTACCCAGTGGTCTAAAAGGAAAGGGTTATGGCTGAGTCAAATTTTATTGTTATTGACAGTGTAATGAAATGTATCTCAAAGCTATGGTTTTGGCCTTTTTATTGGTTGAATTAGAGGACCCAGTTGAAAATATTGGGGCCAAGTAGGCTGGTTTTCCTTTTTGCTGATGGTTTGGTGTATCTAATTGAATTAGTTGCCTAAGGTATTTTTGGCTGCAAACTCCTTTTCATTTTTCATACAGTATTGGCCTTGTGGAATACATTTGATTGTGTGGTCTTGTTAGATCTACAACATTTGTAGTTGTTTAGTCTTATGGCTAAGGTGCACTTTTATTATGGAAATAGTTGATGCAATATTGTCATTTAATCCTTACTGCAGGGTAGCATGTTGAGAAGTTTCTTGTGAAACATTTGGTATTCAAAATGACACTTGATCCTATACAAGATCATGCACTTGACTTCAAAATTCATATTCAAAGTGTGCCAGACAATTCTTGCAAAATTTCAAATATTTATGTTGTTTTAAACCATTATCTTTTTCATGTATTGGATGCTGAAAAATGAGAAAAAGACTTTGGTATGAAACCAACTGGTGAATAATTTCCAGCAAAACAACCACTTCCAAGACATGATTTAGAAGTAGAACATATGTACTTATGAAGCATACAAAGATATCCTTGATGCATTGTCAATGTTTGGCTAGGGTTATTTTTGGAGAAAATAACTCCTTATTCCTAGAATAGTGATCTTCAATACAAGTAAATTCCAGAGAAGAGAGATCATCGTGTGATGCAACAAAACTGAAATTGGACCCCCAAGGAGAGCTGGTGTGTCTACAATCGCTCTGTCAGCATTTTCCCTTGGTTTACCTCGTTCTTTTCCTCCAGCCTGAGTCTTAATTGACTTCTTCTTTCTTCGGGTTTATTTATCAAATTCGTAGAATTTGATAAATAAATACTATCCACAATGGTTGGACTTTAATTTATATTCCTAACTTTATATTATCTCCAAGCCTTATAACCAATGTTTAACTTTCAACACTTTGTATTTATACTCCACGTTTCTTTTTAAATAAATAACTTGTAATGAACTTTCGGCTCTATATTTCACCACCCAACCTTACAACAATCACGCTCCAGACTTATGCTAATTATCCGCCAATCGTTTAATTAAAAAATTTCATTATACTCCGGCCCCACCTATATATATCAATAACCAATCAAACACTTGTATCGTACCTGGATATCCTCCGCACACCTTAGTTAACCTCCGGGAAAGTTCAACGTGCGACCACCGTCCGATGGCCCTTCTCCAAATCAACGACTCTTGGCAATTTCGCTCGGCTTCCAACGTCGGGCTTTAACGTGCGATGGCGCGGGTTAAATGGTGGTTTTCCGGGGGTCACTTCGCCACGTGTCGCTTTCCCTATGGAATCGCTCGCGAATAGGAAATACCGCCTACTCCGCAAAAGCGGTGCGATATGGGCAACCCGCTTGTGTGATTCCGCTCGTGGTTTTGGTACAGGCTTGACCACGGGTGCAAGTCTGGTTCCGCTTTCCTTTTGTTTGTTAACTCATGTCCAATCCTCGGGTCAGGTTTCGAAAGCACAACAATCTTGTCTCTTTATTAAGCGGGATTTTTATATTTGAACAGTGTTCACGACCCCGGTTCTCTACACAGACCTCGCCTTCGGGTGGGGTGAGTTCACAGGGTTATCCAACAATTTACAGGAATTCAAAGACAGAAGAATGGAATTATTAGTACCCAATCGCCTCATAGTTAAACAATTCTTCACAATTAGCAGTTCGAGATAATTCAATGGAAACTAAGCTTGGAAATCATTTAACTGGAAACAATTGTTCACACACAGAGGTTTATTGCAGAAATCCCCTATCTACTCTCCTCTTCCCTCTCTACTTTTATTCATCCGAGGAATTAAAATTTATATACATAACATATGGTTCTTCGGTTCCTCTGAGAGGACCGTTCTAGAAATCAAAAGGTCTAATTATAATAATTCAACTAACTGAAACTGTTCGACTCCTACAACTCTAACTAGTCTAAGTAATACAGTCAGCTGAGGTATTGACACCTAGTTGTTACAACTCAAATGTTTTCAAACC